>JAHTLZ010000288.1:4975792-4999134 GCA_023846285.1 Phrynocephalus versicolor
AAAAGCCGCCCGCACCTTCTGGCTCAACCCAACGGCTGTGCTCGCCATCCATTATTCATCGGATCGCCTTGTGCGGATGGCTTAATAAAACATGAGCTTGTCTCCAGCTGGGATTCTCCCCAAGGCAGCATGTTTATTTTATTTTTTCTAATTCTAGCAGTTTTGTTCAGAGAAGGACCCGAGAGAGAGAGAGAGAGAGAGAGAGAGAGAGAGAGAGAGAGAGAATGAGAATGAGAATTCACAGCAGAACCAGGAAAGGACTTTGCTTGAGGAAGGCTCATGTTGAAAGAGCTCGGGAGGGTCAACGCTCTACAGAAACATCTTCTGAGCGAGGTCCAAGCTTAGACCTTCTTAGATTAATTAACTCCCCAGCAGATTCTATTTAGCATACTGGCACTCCAGATCCACTCAGGCCCCAAAGTGCCAGGAAACGGGAGCCATTAAGAGATGCATTATTTAGTCCAGATGGATATCATATGCTAATTGAGGCGCTTCCAGCTTTTCGGGTGGCTGGGGGCAGGCAAAGTAGGAGTAGGGGGAAATCTTTCCCCAAGATCGGTCTGTTCATTGGAACAAATTTATAGCATTTGTGCGATTGAACCTGCTCTTCCAAACACCCAGTAGGCAATCATGGCCACCTTCAGATAAAAGCCTATTAAATCATTTAGGTCTTTTTAAAATTATTGTATACCATTGTTTCTCTTCCATAAATGTAACACATGGCATTCAATTTGTTCCTCTGTTTACAGTGGAATTCACCCATACCTTTGGTCCTACTTTGGAGGATCTCAATGGCTTTAGAACCTTAGAACTGGAGAGTTGGAAGGGCCTCTCTGGATCATGGAGTCCAGCCCCTGTCAAGGAGGCAAAATAGAGAATCAAACTCCCAACCTCTGGCTCTACAGCCAGGGAACTAAGCCACTGAGCTATCCAGAAGTAGCCTCTACTTCATATTCGTTTGTTCCTCAAGATGACGGTGTTTTGTGCATTTTGGAAAATTCAGAATTGTGCAAAATACAGCTTTTTTGATAGAAAATGCAAGTCGTTTTACTCAAAAATACACATGGTTGGTTGGTTCGTGGGAGTTCATACAAATTTACGAATATTTGTTTTTTGCAAAAATAATGTACCAAAATGAGGAAAAGGCATAAAACTTTGCACAATCACATCCCATGGCGAGGCAACTTTTGAACTCTCTGATTCTAGCCAGCAGGAATGAAATGGGATTTGCGCCCCAATCAGTAACATGAGTCCAGCTCATCAGAACATCCGGGAATATCTCTCTTTACTGAGAATGAACAGGAAGCCATGATAGGTTAATTCTCTTGACTCATAAAGGCAGTTCTCTTCCATAACCAAGTAGGGAAGGTAGTTCTGGAGCAGTGGTGGTGAACCTTCCACACTCCCGATGTTTTGGACCACAACTCCCAGAATTCCGAGCCTAGACTGCCAACGACAAAGGACGGTGGGAGTTGTGGTCCAAAACATCGGGAGTGCTGACGATTCTCCACCACTGCTCTAGAGCATTTCCCAGTCAATTATTCACACAAAACCTTCTATCTTCGCCTGCCAGACAATGAGCTGGCCTACCACTATAGGAGAACAATATTCAGCTGAGGGACAGCCGAAAACCATGCTAGGCGCTGCTCACTAGGTGGCAGTGTTGATCAATAGGAATGCCTCCTCTCTATTTCCTTTGTACATTATCTTCATTCAAATCAACCTTGAAAAAGGAGTAAGCAAAGAACACTGAATAGGATGGGCTGAATAACCACAAGCTTTTGTGTGTATGTACACATAATCAGAAGCACCAACACATGGAACAATGAGCAGATAAGTTCCTCCTCCTCCTCCTCCTCCTCCTCCTCTTCTTCTTCTTCTTCTTCTTCTTCTTCTTCTTCTTCTTCTTCTTCTTCTTCTTCTTCTTCTTCTTCTTCTTCTTCTTCTTCTTCTTCTTCTTCTTCTTGGGTCATTACAGTCATGACTGAGTCTTTGTGACCCCATGTCCATGGAGCTTTCTTGGCAGGAATACTGGAGTGGCTTGCCAAATCCTACACACCAGGTGCCTACAGCATCTGGTATTCCCTGGAAGCCATTTAGAGGCATGCAAATCACTTTGTGTCTCATTTTCTTGGCAAAGGAGTTTTTGTTTCTTATTTTAAAGGATGGAAACCACACAAGGAGCACCTTATGTCACGAGTAGTGGCTTCTCGAACCAAGTTGAGGAGGAGGGCCAGGCCAGGCTGGGCTGCCACATGTTCTTGGCTTTCTCTTGGCTGGTTGGGTGGCCGCACATGCTCTGTTAAGGAGACCACGGGGCTGTTGCGGAGATCAAAGTAGACCGCAGGGCTGCTTGGGAGGAAAAAAGTAGACCGTGGGCTGCTCAAAGTTGGACAGCCCTGGTGTGGGGCAACCAGAAGTTGCTCCAGCACCAAGGCTAGTGCCTAGTGAATACCTTGCTCTTAAAAATGGATTGGGCTGAACTAAGACTACTTATACTTCTGGTCCAGGACTACCTCTCTGAGGCTCCTCCCCTTTCCCATTAAGTTTGAATCCTTAAAGGGGGCAACTCTGTGGGTCAAAGCTGGGTACTTGGTGACTTCTCCAGCAAGCCCTGCTGGTGTCCTGGTTACTATCATGTCCTATCTGGTAGGTTGTTTTGTTCAGAAGATGGAGGCCATATTGTCATGGAAGAAGAGCCTGAGAGTCTATCTGGTCACTCCTCCCCATAGACACAAGAGACTGAGGCAGAGCTGGGATCTTTCTCAATGGGTCCGTTCCATCCTGGTGATAGGGAACGCTTTGAGGTGGGACTACTGTGTAGTGTTGACACATGCTAAGTAACAGCTCCTGAAGAAGCTACGGGGATGAGTAGTGAAACATCTTGATCCCACAAGAAAAGAAGTCCAGTTGCCATGACTCATCTCCTGGATGACCTCACCTGGATGAATGAGAATCTCCACAGACAGTGCCTGAGGGTGTCTAGTTAATGAGTGGGAGGAGTGTCAGTAATTTTCCATGCTGAGCCCCTGATTTAAATTGTCTCCTTGGCCTCCTTGGTTTCTGGCCCCAAAAATGGAGAATTTAGTAGTCTCATATTATAATCTTAGGGTTGGCCTTTTGCGAAGGGCCAACATCAGTCATGGCAAATACCCTCCCTCTGACCTCATGGAGATCCTCTCTCTGAATGACAGCCCAGAAGAGTGGCTGAACTAGCATTAATCAATGGACACACGATGTAAACATCCCAGCTCAGAAAAGACAGCTACAATATGGCTCTCATCCCACAACGGTGCCTCCCACGACAGCTCGGAAAGCCCTCTTCTGAATCAGGGTCATGAGAAAGTGTCTAAAACAAGGAGAAGGGATTGCTCGGAGAATCATCCAGAAGTCACAAAAGGAGTTGTTCACTTGAGGATATGCCTGAAATTTGCAGGGTTATATTTGGGCAACACCTTCCAGTCATAAATTCTATGCAGGGAAAGGTCTTCTCTTTTTTAATTCCTCATGGAAGGCTGGTGTGTTGGAGAGGCAGGTTGGTGCACCTCTGTGAGTCTGGATGAAAAGCCCAGATGATACACATCCATTTTCTCCTCTGTTATGACATTAGTAGAAACCTGGGGAGTCAAGAGTTCACATCTGCCTCCATTCATTAGCTGGTTCACCTTGAGTATATAGATATATTTTTTTTACCATATAAGGGCTTTCAGTGGTTTCCCAGCTGAAGAAACAGGCTAACCAAAACACATGCCTGCCACCAGGACGACTCTTTCTAAGACTTCATAAATGCATTCATCAAAATTGTACTAGCCTTCTTCAGATGTTGTTTTGGGGGAAGAAAGGCATATCTATCAGACTTACAGGAAAATTAGATGCGTCCTCCAATAAATAGCTGCACCAACCATTCCCAATTGGGTGATATAAAATGCAGAGGCTGTAAATATTCAGACATTGCAGTTTGTTCCATTTGCATTTTAACTTGCGTCACCTGAATTTGACCTTTTGGCATCAATATACAAAGCGAAACACACATGCACATCAATACTTAAGTATATCTCAAGCTATAGACAATGTTGGGTTTGATCTGAACTGGATGGATGTCGATCCACCCAACTGAATGTGTACTTGATTCATATTTCTTTTTAAAGAATTCCCTTAGTTTAGCAAGACAAAGCCAAGATGGAAAATCTTTTCCTGTTTTTGAATGCTTCATTCATATACGAATAACCATGTATCTGCCTCATCTGAAATTTAGAGAGATCCATTTCACTAAAAATAGCTTCTTGCAGTTAATCAATCATTGTCCGGTCAAGAGATTTTAATAACTGCCCTCTCGATGGTGGAGAATGAGGCGTCCCCCGTCCCCCCCTTGTAAAAAGAGATGGGCACGGAATGAAATTTTTTGTTTTGTTTTTTTTGTTTTGTTTCAGAGTAAAAAGAAAAACAAACATCCCAGGTGGGTGCTTTGGACAGCTGGTACCCATGGTGGTGGAATTAGGAATCTCCATCTTGTGTCAGAGGTCAAAGGTCAGAGCACAACTGCAAGGAGGCCTGAAGCTGAATCCAGATGCCCACCCGGGAGATGGTGTCATCCTGGAATCACCTATCCAATTTCCCATGGCGTCGTACTGTAAAAGGGCCCCTGAGTCACCTCCAGAACCTATTCAAAGCCAACGTTAATGAAGGGCACCATGAATGGAACAACATGCTCTTTTGTTGCCTATTCCTCCCATCATGAACTTTTCATTCATGACAGGAAACTGGCAGAGGACCTCAGGGGGTAGGATAAGAAACGTATACCCGTATTTGCAAAATACATTCCCTCTATGCCTCTCCCTCTTGTGCTGCTCCTCTGCTTTTATGATGATGGTGGAGACCTTGGGATAGAAATGCAAATAAAGGACTCTTTTCTTGCCCTCTGTTCTCCCCATTTCAAAAGGAGTCCTGATTTTTAAGGTCATCTCTCACAGCAAACATTAGCATACTGTACAGTCTACCCCCTGTCTTCTCCAGGCACACCATGTGAGGAATGACATTCAAGTGCCAATACTCCAGCGACCAATGTATTACGAGAATCTCCCCATTAGCTCCTAATGGGATTGCGGTCATTTCTACACATGCAGAGCTGCGCATCAACTGGATTCCAAGTCGAGTGACCACAAAGGAAGGGAGAGGAAGGCGGACAAAAGGCTCTCATAGAGCGTGAAATATTATTCAAGAGAATTTGAGCTTTCTGGCTGGGCAAACAATGATGCAATGCAGAATGGAAGACCCTACCCACCCCCCCCCCAACAATCAAATCATCGGGGATGAACCTGATCCAAGTCTTGCCCCCGCCCCCCCCCACACCCACACAGGTCTTCCCCCCTACACACACAGAGCCAATCAAGGCCATTAAAAACCTTTATTAAAAAAAAAAGTAACAAGATGGAGGAAAGGTTAATCTGGGAAAGGGTTGCCAAATCAATGGTGGAAGAGGGATGAAATTGAATTTTTGACCTCTCTGTTTGTGCTGAGAGGAAATAAAGGGCACGGATCTTGGTGGGTGGAGGTTAAAATAAAATACATCATCTTTTCACTTCGCCAGCAAATTGCTTTTGAAAAATGATGGTTGAAGTCACCAGCAAAATGTTTTTTTTTTGCTCCACAAGAAAAGTAACTTTGCAGCAGCTCATGTTCAAATCCCCAACCCTAGGTAATGCTGGTGTTCTTGGATTTCAGCTCCCAGAAATCCTAGCTGCTTCCCAAGATTGGGAAGCAATGCATTATACCAGGGGTGCCCAAACTTTTTGTAAGGAGGGCCAGATTTGGTGGCTGAGAATGTGTCAGGGGCCGGTGGCTCCCTGACCCTGCCACCCCACTGCAAGCCCCACCTATTGACCCATAAGCCCCACCCACTGACCCCTTGCAACCCCACCTGCAGGAAGGTGGGGACCAAGGGAGGGAGGGAGGAAGGTGGAAACCAAGAGAGGAAGGAAGGAAGGTGGGGAACAAGGAAGGGAGGGAGGTGGGGACCAAGGGAGGGCCACTCAGAATGGCCTGACGGGCCGGATTTGCCCCCTGGGCCGGACTTTGGGCAGGCCTGCATTATACCATACTTTTGTTGTTCAGTCATGTCTGACACTTCGTGACCCCATGGAGCAGAGCTTGCCAGGCCTTCCTGTCTTCCACTGCCTCCCAGAGTTTAATCAAATCCACATACTAGGTATTCATTAATGTGTTAAAGTTACTATTGATTTAAAAGATACATTTGCAAAGGACACCCCAGTCTCCAAATCACCCGACCCTCCAGATCTCACAACTCATTTTTCTAATAAAATGTTCCTTGTACAAAACTCCACAATGCTAATGTTGACATCGTTATAATGATCAAAATAATTAAATGGCCAGCATTAGTTTTTTTTAAAGGAAGCAATCAATAATATTATGTACAGTGGGTTATTTCCAGGCTCTGAACTGGCGTTCTTTTACATCTTCAGGTTCTATTTAACCCCCATGGCTAATAGGTCCATATAGATTTTTCTTCCATAAATTTGTTAAATTCTGTTTTAATGTTATTAATATTATTTAATGGCCATCACCGTGTCTAGTGGCAGCAAACACGGTTGCTTAATTATGCATTACTTCCGGAACAGCAGGGACCAACCGCTTGCAGCCATTGGCATAGGCCTGAACTTTAAAGACTGAAAACCCACAATTAGGATAATCTAGAAATGCCTGGAGTCCTCATTCCCTAGCCATAAAACGTTTATATTAATACCCTTCCTCTAACAGAATGTGTGCATTTGATTCAGGGGGCTGTGAAAACAGAAATAACTTTGAAGAACATTTTCATAGTTCTGGAATCTAAGAAGACTTTCCTATATATTGTTGATTCCTGATTAATATTATTTATTTGCTTGTTTGGTTGATTTATATATCACCCATGTGACCAGTAACCACTTTGGTCTGTTGACAGCAATCACAGACCATAAAACAGTCAAAATACATTTAATTAATTAAACTAAACTCAAAACCACTATTAAACAAGGTTAAAAATGGTGGCTGTGATCAGATATGCATCACCCTATCTCTAAAGCATTCTTTCAGGAAAATGACATGGGCTGCGTCTTTTGTGCATGTGAAATTCTCTCACACCTCCATTTTGGCTGCTTTCCTCTTCCACAAAGTTGGACTTCGAGGGAAACGGTGAGGTGAGCACGTTGTGGATCCCACAGAATTGTGTAGGGTGATAAAAAAACAAACAAACAAACAGCATTTTGTGGGGGGGGGGGAAGTTCCAAAAGGCATGTTTCCAAAAGGTGTGATAAGATGGTAGCTGACTAGAGATGGGCACGAATACCGGTTCGTACATATGGCACCATGTTTCTTACCGCCACCTCCCCTGCTGGATCTGCCACTCACCTGCCAGCATGCACTCTTCTCCTCCTGCTACTCAGCTGATTGCCCAATCTCGGGCAGCCAGCATATGAGATGACACAAATTCTGTAGCCCAATCGTACTTAGAACTAGGGGCCTATGAAAGCCGTCCAGTATCCCCAGCACCCAAACAAAAGGAATACAAACTGGACAGCCCTGCCCTGTCCCCTTCAGGAGACCTCCTAACCTGTTTTGTTCCTGGATCTGCGAACATCTTCATGAACTTCTGGATTTCTGTTTTAAAATATTCTGAAAATCGATGGAGCCACAGATATTGTTGTTGTCGGTCCTGTTGACTTATGTACTGCCCCATAGGGACAGAGAACGCTGTGAGTGGGTTGCGACATAATTGTGCAAGCCACACTTTGCCCCCCAAGGAAGATGTGTATATTACTGACCTTCGAAGGATGGAAAGTGGAGTCAACCTTGATCTGGCTCAACTGACCTGATTGGAATCGAACTCAGGCAGTGAGCGAGACTTGATTGCAGTTTTGCAGTTTAACCACTGTGCTTTGGGCCTTTGTTGCCTGGGGAGGGTCAGGTTGCACCTAACAATGTGTCCTGTTCCCTCAAAACCCGTACAGCGATTGTTCATTCACCACCTCATGCATAATCAGTGTGAAACCCCCTCCCCCTTTTTTTGCTGCAGAGAAAGTGGAAATCGGTGTTTTGCTCTCGCTAGAACTGGGAGATATCGGTGATTCATTTCAGAGAGGAAGAGGTACCTTTTCGCTAAGGAGATGCTTTTGTGAGACATGAATTGTAGGGACACAAGCTTGCTTCCGCTAAGTCTCGGAACCAAATTTTATTCTGGAAAATGACGTTACACACACCTTGCAAATGTACATTTAGATGAGAAAAAACAATGCATAAGAAATTTCAGGAGGAAAGTCAGAGAGAGTGGACAGATTTTTCCACTGAATGGTGTCCAATCACCAGAAACGATCCGGGTATTTTTTTTGGGGGGGGGGGATGGATGGGACGAAGCCCTACAAGCGGTTAAAAAACAGTTCACAACACTTCACCAGGAGAACAAAATCAAAGTAGCTCTAGGATATCAGGCTTTTGAAGAGAAGTCTTCTAAAGGGAAAAAGGCAAGACACATGATGAGTCCAAGATACACCCAGTTTGGTTTTGTCTTCTTTTTCAGTCTTAAGAAACATCAACAATCAGCACCGTGTGTTGGGAGTCCTTGCTCGTTTTATTCTTCATCCACACAGGACAGATGTTCATTTCTGGACATCTGTGAAAGGAACGGTGTTTACAGCTCACACCATCCCTCTGTGATACCTGGACCTTGTCGTCTCGCTCACTTACAGTCAAAATATGCAGAGAAACTTGTGGACAAAAAACGGGGGATTATATACATTATTGTCTTGATTTTTCCTCCAAAAAGAAAATAAAAAAGGAACTACAAAAGAACCCTGAATTGCACTGGGAGTAACGCTCCGTTGACAACACAAGCTGTCTATCAGGTCTGTTGCCATGAAGAGGTGAGATCACGGTGGATTCCTCTGAGGAAGGATTTCATTCAACTGAACAAAACAACTGTACATTGCACACTTAATGACCAGCAGCTATTTAGCTGTTTGCTTGGTCATTTTCTCCATGTCCACATCTATAACTTTTTTTAAAAAAAAAAAAAAGCCCCACAGGAGTATAAGAGAAACCGAAGGACAGGAAGAAACAAGGGAGGGGATCTTATGCCATGAAATGTCAGCACCATGCGTTTACTTTCAAAAGCTTGCTTGCTAGTCAAACTACCACGTCTAAAACTACCACCACTAATTGACACTGGTCAGCTAATAAACCCTACTTCTATCCCTAGCCATGGAACTGAGGCTTAAAAGAAAACAGGCCAACTTCCCCCCCTCCCCCAGTGGAAAAAAAAGTCAATTAGAAGGAAAACAAGGTTTTCTATACAAGTCAAATGGCACAAAGGTGGAGAGAACGCTACACCGCCACGAATGGCGAAAGCAGGATCCGTTCCCAACAATGCACACAAGGAGCGTGGAGTCGTTGGCTTAAAGCTGCACTTATCTTACGAGATGAAGCAGAGGAGACCGTTGGGCATAGAATTTCGAAATGATCACTTGCAAATTGATAATCAAGCTCCCCCAAGCAGTAAGCGGAAAAAGAAAGGCAGTTTGGCCTAACGAAGAGATGAGCAAAGACTGCTGCGAATTCATTGGGGCATCCCGTTTTGTTTTCTGCCCCAACTGGTGTCCTGTGGTTTGGATCCTGCCCCTTCTTGGCAGGCACCCCCCTCATAGGCATCATCTGGAGGAGGCAAGGCAGGGGAGCTTGGGACACTGCATCCTAGTAGGCACCCCAAGTAGGAAGGGGCAGGGACACTTTTTAGGATGGCAAGCAAACGAAGACGAACCAACAGTCTGTGCCCGTCTCTAGTGGAGACCCTTAGAAATGAAAGGGAAAAAGACTCAGCTTCTGCTTGTTGTTTTTCAGGGAAGTACAGCCAAGGTCACCAATGCCAAAATGGACCACGAAGAGTGGTCCTGGGCTAAAAGGAGCAAGCAGTGTAGGGCTAATGAGGCTACCCATATCTGAAGGGTGGCTTGTCTGGGTGTGGTGGGGAGTTAAACATAATTTGCTCCTGTGCTCTCGCCTCTAGGACCTACATGCTCCACGTGGCCAGAACCATGGACCACTCTGCTGATGGTTAACAGCTATGAACTAGTCCCGGAGAAAACACAGCTGCCAGTCCTGGGACCGTAATCAGGATGGAGCAACTGGGATGTGACCCCAGGGTACCAAAGTTCGGAGAGGTGATTTTACAAATGACCTTTATGGGAGCAAACACAGCAATGATTTCCATTTCCATTCATCCCCCCCCCCCCGCCGCCAATTATAAATTTGTTTTGGGAGGGCGTCAAATCATTTCCACACTTTTCTAGAGGACTCCTAGTCATGTTTGGGGGAACAGTGGATAGAAAATAGTTCCACCTGTCCTGAGTACCCCTAGGGCCAGATCTAACTCTGCAGGTAGCAGTATTAGAATACTGCAGCAAAAAGGTCAACACGTCTTATGGCATCTTGGAGGTTAACCGCTGCTGTTACTTGACTTAAGCTTCTGTGGACTTCAGACCACTGCATCTGATGAGATAGAGGTCAGTCCATGAAAGCTAAGGCTAGTGGTTCTCAACCTGTGGGTCCCCAGATGTTCCTGGACTGCAGTTCCCAGAAGCCTCCACTACTTGCTGTACTGGAAGGGATTTCTGGGAGTTGCAGTCCAGGAACATCTGGGGACCCACCCAGAACCACTGGCTTAGGCCAACACCAGCAGCAACATCAACCACTCAATTGTCAGTCCTTAGGGTGTCAGAAGACTTCTTAGTATAATCATTAGGGGTGGTGTTTTGGGATTTTTCTAGATTACTCATACCATAATTCTCCATTCTGGGAGTTCTTGGGTGGAGCTTGCATCTAAGCCTCCGTCTTCCAGGTGAGCCCCATTTGGGTGATGGTGAAGGTGTCTCCAAGGTAGGTAGGACTCCTGGAATGGAGAACTATAGCATCTGTAGTACAGAAAATCCAAAACCATCACCCCGGTTGTTACTGTTGACATTTTGCCATGGCATGCCATCTGAAGAGTGGGATCAACGCATGCAGAACATCAGTCTGGAGGTGCCATGAACAGAGGACAGGTTCAACCTTAAACAAGAACGCTTGTGGATCCCCTCACAGCCTTCAGTTAGAAATACCTTTTATGGTCTGATGCCAACTTCAGGAGGACTAATCCTTGCCAGTGCAGGGCTTTCATGCTGGCCAGATTGAACATCCTTCCTTCAGCTGTCCTCTCAGGGAGATCTCACAATGGACCATTTGAGGACAGACTATGCAAACATGGTCAACTGGAACCCGATTCATCCTCCCATATTCTTCTTTCCTGCCCCACTCATCACAAGCTCCACCTTCGGTTTCTGGCCCCATTCATTTTGTTCATTTCTAACCTTTCTGGATCCCCAGAGAGCATAACCCAGTGCCTGCTTGAGGACAAATCTTCTGAATTAACGGTCTCAGTGGCTGAATACTTGGCCACTGTATTATATACCAATAATAAGACCAGGACTAAGGGTGGCCACTAATCTGACATCTTTCATCTCTTTATCTATCTTTTAGTCTTTTGTTCCACAGTTTGACACCTTTGTTTTTAATCTATTTTATGCCATTAAAGGTTTCTTGAATGGATGAATACCCTTTGCTATGGCATTTATTCCAGAGCTCCCGCCAGCCGTCAAATGGTTATTTGTTTCGCCTTCAACAAAAGCATGTCTTGTCTTTGGACAAAGTGATGTCTGTGGGGCCACTTCTCTGATCTCCTTCATGTCCTCTTTGGCAATCTTATTGATTTGTGGACCTCTTCTTTTCAGCCCAGTCCTCACTAGTGTCTAGAAGGAGAGTTTACAGGGAATGAAGTATACAAATCCATCTCATCCGCCTGGTTATTGCTTGCCTATTCAGATAGGACAGGAGAATGGAGACCAACAAATGCATGAGATAGAAAGGTAGACCAGGGACCTCAAAGGACCATCAGATCTGCTGGTCTGTCTGGAATGCAGGCCAATGCGTGACGACACCACATTTTCCAATATGCAAATGGTGATATTAAGGTCTATAGCCTTTCTGCTTTCACGTGTCCTCTACTGAAAAATGATTTCGTTGTGATGGTGGTTGAGATGGTTCTTCACCACAAGGTTTCAGAAGCTTGGGGAGATGATATTATCACACATTTCCACCAATCTTCCCCCTTATTTATGCATGTCTACTCGGAGCTTAATCAGAGCTGATTGAGGAGGAAGATGAGGCATAAAATCCTCTCAATAAAATGAAAAGCATCCCGATGACCTGCTTAAAAAAATAAATACGAGGTCTTTGTTGGTTGAGAAAAACCATTTCTAGCCACCTATAAGCCATGGACATCCTTCCACAAATATCCTATATTGCTGGTTTGATTATCCCTGGAAGCTTAAGAAAAACTTCTGCCTAGATGAAAATGAGTGTAGGATCCATGAGAGGAAAAACAAAGAATTCGGTTTAAATTAATTCATCTCTCCTTTTTACAACCACTTATTTGTTAAATATGTCATTTAAAGTAAAACAAAACAAAAAGTACCCACCCTGTAAAATACAACAGCTTGTACAAAGCCTACGCCCCTTCAAGGTTCTGTACAGAGAATTTAAAGTATGCCAGCTAAACTTTAAATCCCACCTTGATTTTTTTCTTTTCTTTTAAAAATCCCCCATGCTTTTTTAAAAAAAATCTCATCCCCACGCAACACAAAACGACTACAGAAGAAAATACATAATGACCTCTTCATTATACTATATTGCAGCTTTCTTTTATGAATAAGAATAACCATACACGTTCATCTCAGAAGCTCCATACAAGTCACCTACCATTAGGTTTCAAATCAGTCACCTTTTTCCCTAGTCACAAACTATTTCTCCGAAGAGCTGCCGATGAGAAAAGAATGCTTTCCAGCAGACAGTGCATGGTCCATGCAGATGGCAGTAGGGGGGTTTCACTGCAATGATTCCTCTTTCATTCACGACTAGAGAATTGCAAATTGCAAAAAAATGGCCATTTGTTGTGATTTGTAATTCGTCAAGGTTGACAAATTACAAATCACAAATTTAAAAAATAAATAAGAAACCAATGAAATGATGTCTTGGTTCGTCTCATCTTCAAAAAAAATTAATTAAAAAAACAGAAAGAGAGAGAGAGAGAGAGAGAGAGAGAGAGAGAATGGGCCAAAAAAGAAAAGAAAAAAAGAAAAAAGAGGGCCTAAAATTCAAACTGAAAAATCAATAATTAACAAAAATTCACTGGAGGTATCATTTTCAATGAATGCAAAGCAACAAATTTTTGATGAATCATAGATTTTAAACAAATATTGTGATTTGCTTTTTGATTTGTGTCCATCTCTAGTTATGACTAAGATATCTGCTGGTGGCCATGCATCCAGATGGCTTCTCTTTGTGTTTTGTTGTGTTATTAACCTGAACTTCTCAAAATTCTATGAAAAGGAGGAGGAGGAGGAGGAGGAGGAGGAGGCAAGTAGCAGCTGTGACAATACTTGCAGCTAAGAAAGAATTATAGATCCGCAAGATAACTGGTTGAGAAAAAAATCTTATTTGTAAGAGCCTGGTGGGACCATGAGTCTTCTCAGTGGGCAGAGACATTATATCAGTGGGCACAGTGAGACAGATGAGCTGAGTGATCTGTAGTGTAATTGCGATATTGCCTAGGAAATAGCTTGGAGCAGAGGTGTCACTAGGCTACAGCAACTGGGGCACCACAATGTAGAGAATGCCAAAATACAGAGGTGAATCTACCGGTGGCAGTTAAGAAGATAAGTCTGCACAACTTCAGTTGATCAATATTTGAAATGCCACTCAAATTACTGCCAATATTTTATTTAATTAATCAAATCAATGTCCTCCAAATTCCCACAAGGAACATCATTCCAATCTTGAGTGATGTATTTGTTATTTTCAAAGGGTAGCATTTATGGTAGGCATTGTTAGCAACCCCAATTTCTCAAAAAGCAACAGCCAACCAAACAGTCAATGTTTGTTGAGTCATGTCATTATTTGTGATACCTTCTTTTAGTCTGTTATTTCCAAGATCAGACCAGTAAAGAGGTAGGCCTCTGAGGATATATCCGTGGGCTAGTAAAATGGCACCATCAGTTTAATTCCCCACAATGCTCCCGAGACAACATCACTCAGGTGCATTGTGGGAAACTGTCTGTGGAGATTCTCAGTTGTCCAGGTGAGGTTCTCTGGGAGTTGAGTCATGGCAACTGGACTTCTTTTCTTGTGTGATTGAAACTTTCCAGTACTCATCCAAGTAGCTTCTTCAGAAGTCCAATTGCCATGACTGAACTCCCAGATTGTTTATTTTCAAAAATTAATTTTTAAAGACCCTCACTGGTGGCTACGGAGTGATTATCAGAACTGGTGTGTGTGTCTAGTGCTAGGTAACCCTGTTAAGAGGCCTTCTACAGAAGAAGAGTCAACCTGCAGGCACTGTTAAGGATCTTCTTAGACCTGAAATGACCCCTACTATTCATTCATACAGACTAATAGTGTATATTACCATATGCAGTGTAGCTAATATGGCATTTGTATCCTGAAGATGACAGGACTTGTTATCCTGTCGGAAGCTTGATCTTTTATTGTGTTATTAAGGATTTAACTTGGAAGCTAAATTTGTTCAGTTTGGGGGGGGGGTCAATTCAGTCCATTTGACTGGAACTGATCAATTTCTTTTTAATGACTCTCCAAGAAAGTTACAAAGTTTTCAGACTAATAGTGATTCCCACTGGCCTGACTAATGATCTCTTGTGAATTTGCACCGGACTATTCAGCCCACCATCTCCTGTGAATGCAGGGTGTGTGTGTGTGTGTTCCTCAGTGAATAAGCCAACGTAAATGACCGTGAAGGTTTGGGAAGCCACCCTTTCAGATAGCAAACTGCCACTCCTACTGATGATATCACCCTCTTCCTACATACCAAGCGATGGAGAGGAGCAATGTTCAATGTATAGACATAGTTTAAATAGTACGAGAGTTGGAAGATGAACACAACTAGCATCGTTATGTACTGCTACATGGCATGCATGCATATTTTTCTCTTTCCTTTTTATTTTGTACAAAAATCCATGCAACATCAACTATACAAGCAGTTTTACATCTGACATGGTCCCCAATTTCTACTTCTAGTTCAAGAACTTGTACCTGAAGAATTGCTTCTAAAACCTGGGAGTCTGGTCCTTTTACCCTGTATCGTTTCTGCATGTTTTTGAATGGCTTTGCTTTTCCCTGTGTGTGTGTGTGTGTGTATGTGGGGGGGGCACAAACCTCCTGTTTTCTCAGCCTAACACAAAGGCCTTGCCTCCGGCTCCCTATACAAAAAAGTGTTGTGTCCCCGGGAAAGGGTGCACAGGTTTTTCAAGGCGCCACGGGTAAGTATAACGGGAAAGAAATGCTCATAGCTGCACTTCAAGAATAGTACTTTTGCTGATGGGGAAATGAGGAACCTGCTCCATGTAAACAATTATGTACATACAAATATAAGGGGAAGGGAGAAGACCGACTGGAATGGACCAGATGTTTATCCAGTCTCTCATCCCATTTACCGACAGAGGCCAGCTGCTGCAAAGCTTACCAACAAAGGATGAAGACAGAAGTTCTCCTAAGCCTTTGGCCATCAATGACACGTCACCTGTGATATTTCATGGAGCTATCCTGGTGAATATCAAGCCGTCTCAAGCTTTATCTCCTGGGATGTTGGCGGTGAGCAGTGGAGAACCTTCAAAGCACTCCACCCTACTAGCGCTGCTATCATGAGATTCATTTGGGGGCCATGAAGCACAACAGCGGTCCAAGGTTTAAGACCACTTTCTTGGCCAGAAAGGACAGGCGGAGGGGTGGGGGTGGGGGTGGGTTGTGACTCAGTCCGATGAAGACCTCTTGCTTCCTGGACCAGTAGATCTTGGTTTGAAGACAAGGAGTCCACTAGACTCTGGAGGGACAACCCTTCACATGCCTTCTCCCTGCCAATGAGAAGTGGTGCTAAGGAGCCCTGCTCGATCAACTTTTCATCAAACAGAAGAGTTATGTGCACGACCTCTAGCCTTTGAGGACACATTGGGGATCGTCCTTTAAGACAGAGAGGAAGAAGGTTTGAGGGTGGAGGAAGGTTGCAGAGTACACCTCCTCTCCAAGATATCCAGAGTGTTGGCTTTAAATATTCACAGTCCCCACATCCTCCACAGCCTTATGTGGGGACAGTGCCCCCATTGCGTACTCTAGGAGAATGGGATTCATGACCACCCCAAGGGCTTCCTGCTTCTGATTCTGGTGACCGTAAAAACACACCACAGGCACGGATGGATGCTGCCTCCATGCCATTTGAGGAGAAGCATCTTTCTGGTAGACCCCACCCCGACAAAACATATTTCTTGCACAGGACCACAATAAGTACCAAAGTCTTGTCGACATCCGCTCCTAAGAGGGTAGAGGTTATACTGTCGCTTCCAGATGATCTGAAAGCGTTTTAGAGCATAAACAAAACACCATGCAAGCCAAACCCCCGCTCCCTCCCGATGAGGTAGAGAAGTATCACTGTCCCTATTTGACAGATCAAGAAAATTGAGGCACCCAGACATTTAAGAGACCTGCTCTAATTCGAACACCAAATCTGCCGGTTCCACACACACAATGGGAAATTCTTGTGAGAGTCTTCCCTGTGCTTCCTCCTTAGGGTTAGCCTCTCCCCAATGAGTGGGTCTGGTTCTCCATGTCCATCATCACTGGTGGTGGTGAACGGATAGCTTATGGACTAAGGACTGGGCTGCATGCCCTCCCTCCCTTAGGCTTGGGTTACACACCACCCAGGGTGTTGAGGTTTCTGAAGAAAAGTTTAGATACCTTATTCGGCCAAAGAGCAACAGGGTGGCTATGGACGTCTCAGTCTTAATGGCTCCGTCTTTGAAAATGGCAGAGGCACACTCTGCTCTTGTGACGCTGAGACCCTACGGACGGCGGCCACTAGATACCTTGAAATCTGCTATGTATTAATTTATTTTCGAATGTAAAACCACATGGCCCGGCCAATTCACATTATATTCCATTATGTAAACAAATAAACAAACAAAAGAGTGAACTCTAAGCACCAATCAAAATCCCCAAATCCCAAGACATACGCTAAACCTATTCTTATTGACTTTTAACAGCCTGGAGGGCGTTGCAGAATTCAGTAGCCCTGGGTTCCTCGTGAATTTGTTTCAATTCCTTTTCTGCATGCCCTTCCACTTTAGGCCAGTGGCCAAGGGCCACCTGCAGCGCCACACGCACACACACGCACACACACAAACTCATGCATACACACAAGGAACACCCCTTGTCAGAAGGGAAAAAAAGACACAGTTGCCTTGATACATTCTAAATTCACAAGGAGATGCAAAGAAACCTAAAAGCAGAGGAGGAGAACAAACCCCTTCCCTCCCTAAATTGCATGGGTACGGTTCCAATAACACATTGCCAAGACATGAGAGCTTGATTCTATCAAATTGAGAAATAAGGTGATACGTCCCATCCAAGGTGGCCTCGGGGGGGGGGACCACCACCCCAAAAACAACAATTTCATATAAAAGGCTGACATTGGACTCGTTCATTATGAAAAGTGACAAGACCCCTTCGGTTCCTTATCCCGTTATAAGTGGTGGTCTTTAGATTAAAGAGCCATTTAAAATACTGTAGTAAGAATCCCTTAAGAAATCTACAGGCTGACCATCGGGTCACTAGTTAGGATTATTAAAATACACAGAGTGAGGGCAATAAAAAAAAACAGCAAGTGAAACATGTTACAAACACCCTCAAAATATTACCCATACGGAAGTGATTGCAGGATCCCACCCCATCCTTGTAGCCCTTCCCTGTACCTCTGCTGTTAGACTGGCAGTAACTTCCAAGTCCTTGCTGTGTTGAATTTTTTTTTTGTATTCCCCCCCCCCCCCCCGGCAAAAGGAAGTCACCAGTTTTATGCACATTTCCCCCCAAAAGGAGTTGGATGTACTTCCTGACTTTTTAAAAAGACAGCTAAAATTATCTGTTTTCCTCTACAAAAGTGTATGGGTTTCTTGGTATTAAAAAGGTAATAATCATAGTAGTAGTAGTAGTAGTAGTAGTAGTAATAACAATATTAATAATAACTGAGAGGTGCTGCAAGGACCTGAAAACAAAACGTTCACAGTGTTTTCAGTGTTGGCTGTATACAAGGCATTGAAGAGTCTCTACAGAGATAGAGAGATACCATCCGAGGATTAACTTCACGTTGACAAGACCGTTTTTATTGCTAGCCCTAAAGCTCCCACCCAGGTGACATCCCCTGCTCATTTTATTCCAATGTACTCCCATCTCCTGGCTTGAGAGTGTCCTTGGGACATTTAGCATGCTACCCATTTTTTTTAATGTTGTCCAGTTCTTCTTGGGTTGATGTCTCGCGTCAATCTCAGCAAAAACCATGGGTGTCTTTTCCACTGGCCATGGACGAATGAAGGACACGGGGTGCACAGGTGATAAATCTGGGGGGGACAACATGAGAAACAGGCATGCTCCCCCCCCCCCCCCAAGAGCTGCTGGTTTCGACTGATGCTGGTGAATAGACCTGTTTCATTCTTGGCTTTCAGGCAAAATGATGCCCTTTGCTAATGCTACAGGGTTATATATATATATATGAGGGGTTGAAATGCACACTCTTCCTTCCAGCCAAGCTTAAAACCAGCCCGTGGGAGGGAAAGATGAGACCACGGGCAAGTTGTGGGATGGGCATGAGGTCAGGATGACCTTGAACGGCCACCCATATTTTTTGCTATGAAGCTACTTCCAACGTTTGGTATCCCTTTATCTCTGTTGGGTTGGTAGGTGTTGGTTTTGTGGCACCGGAGGAGAAATCATAGTAGGAAAAGAAAACACTTAACGTTGTGTCCTTGGGTTGACTGGCTAGCACCAGTGACTCCTCTGCTCCTTTTAGCAGAAGGACTGCCCTTTATCTAAAACAGAGCGTGTAACTATGGACACAAGGACCGGGTGTGGGGGCTTCTTTACATAGAGTCTCCGAGGGAATCAGAGTCGTCCAGGGAGAGGGGCAGGTACAGGTCCTGTAAAAAGAAAGGGGAAAGTGTTAATTTCCACAGTGGGCAAACTCTGCGACCAGCCAGGACGTTCTCACGCACAACCAGCTTCAACCCGTTCATTCAGTTCTGTCGATGCCTTGGGCATCCGTGAACTCAGGGAAGCAGCCTTTCTACTTCCACATCTACCCTGTTCAGCAATCTTGTGTTCCTTTAGGAACATGTCAAGTCCACAGAACCAAAGATGGAGGTACAAAAGCCATAGGAAGCCAGATTCCCAAAACATCCCAACTATTAGAGCAGTACGCCAACGGAACCAATGACCTTGAGAGGGCTCGATCACTAGAGACATTCAAGGAACATCTGGAAAGTCATTTGTCGGATCTGCATTGATTTTGGATTTCTGGATTTTGGACTCGATCGCCTTATCAGCACCTTCCAACTCCAGGTTTCTATGCTGCTGTGGAAGGGAAGGGGGCTTTTGTGATGTCATAAGGTGGAGACTTCAGCCGCCCCTGGGAAAGGGTATATCTCTGACAGCCCGACGGCAGTGATATTAGGTACCTGGCTGCAGACCCAGAGGTTGGAAGTTCACTTCCCCACTGTGTGTCTTGTGATTAGAGACACACAGTTCCAGGGCAGACCCAGAAGAAGGGAGCAGTAGCTTACTTCTGAGGATTCTCTACTCTGGAAACTCTGGAAAGGGTGGCATAAGTCAGAATCGACTTGACATCGCATCCTGATGGTGGCGGCGGTGGTGGTGTGCTTAAAGGTAAACATGTAAATTGGAGCAGTACTAAAGCATGCAAGATTATGAAAATATGTGTGGGTGTTTAGTGGCTCAATAAAGGTATCACCCAACTCTCATTGCCTTTAAACCAGGGGTGTCCAAACTTTTTGCAAGGAGGGCCAGATTTGGTGAGTTGAAAATGTGTGGGGGCCAACCATTCACAAATGCTCCAGTTTCCAGGTGCCTAAGGGCCTGGCGGCTGTTGCATGGCCCAGGAATCAGCCCACACGCACCCAAGATGCACCACTGCTCACATATGCTGCCCTCCCTCGCAAGGAGGTGGGGAAGACGCTGCAGCAATGGAGCCAGGAGCGGGTAGGCAGGGCGGGTGGCTGAGGGGATGGAATGAGGCTGGGAGGGCAGGCAAACCATAAAACTGTAAGCTGACGTCTCTAGACAGCACAGGGAAGGGCCGGCTGGTGGGGATGAGTGACAGGCTGAGCCAGTGGGGAGAAGAGGCTGAGGGCCACTCAAAATTTTAAATCAGGCCGCATTTGGCCCCCGGGCCGGACATTGGGCATGCCTGCTTTAAAACACACACACACACACACACACACACACTTGCAATTTTCCAGGTGTTGGCTCCTCTGGGTACTCAGCCAACATCTGAAGGGTGCAGAGACCTAAGCTTTCATAGGGCCTGTTATTAGGAGCAAGTTAGAATTGTGTACCCATTCATTTTACTCCCTTTTCCCCAAATGCCAAGGAGTCTTTAAATCCGTGATGAAAGGGGGGCATGGCCAACCTCCCGCTTCATGCACAAGCCGTTCCTGTAGACACCCGATGGCCAACAGAGTCGGACTCTTTAGCCCTCTGTAGATATTTGTCATCATTCCTGACTGGCGTGGAGGATGTGGGAAATTAGAGGACGTTCACCAGAAACCTGAAAAAGCTGCAAAAGGGATCCTGTCCCCAGAAAACTGCCAAGGCAGCACTAGCAAAATATAATTATATAGCGCATGATATGGCTTAGAGAATGCAGTGCGTGGAGTCTGCATTTTTAAAAGCCTCCTTATAAGGACATAAACGAACTGATGGCTTAGAGCTTTTTAGATTATCTACCATTTCCTGCGTGACTCCCCAGGGCTCCGGCTGCCAAGCTTTTAGGATATTTTTTTTCCAGAATTTAAAAATATAAAATAAAAACCTTGGTAGCTGGTGAGGAAGTAAGGAAACTGGACCACTGGACAACCGAAAGGCCTCCTCCTTTGCTCTCCACCCTCTATACAATGAGAGATCCATTGCTGCTACATGAGATGCGCTGAGGCTGAAATTTATTGACCAGCTTGTAAAGTCCATGTGAAAGGTGGATCATGCGTGAAGGGAATGAGATGCTGGTTCTGAAGCCCTGAAAGTTCTTCTACCATTTGGATTTGATTGGCTCCATGAGGTTTTGAGCATTCTGACATTTTCTCAGCCCTGTTTGAACTGGCCAGAGATTTAACAGAACCTTTTAAACGTGTCAACAAGTAGCCCACCCCAAGTGCACTGAACTCAACTGCTTTGGAAGCATTGAAAAAGCTGTAAAATGCCACCTTGTCTCTCAATTCTCTTTCTCTTGTTAGGAGGGTAACCTCTACAAAAAAAGTCCCCACAGGAAAGGAACTAGGGGGAAATGTCTGGAAAAGACCCACAGAGACATGCAGCAAAATGGTGGAACACGCCCTATTTTTATGATGCTCTTTGTTAAATCACCTCTCGGCTGTTGAGGCCCAAATTTCACAACTTTTTGCAAGGAGGGCCAGATTTGGTGAGTTGAAAATGTGTGGGTTTCTGCCTGGGCAAACATCTGGGGATGCGGCAGGCAGAGGAAATGAATTGCGTCAACCAGTTAATGGAGAAACATCAGGCTAGGGCGCAATCCCTCTGCAGCAAAGATTCGGGTTGAGACTGGTGTGGTGTTTGCAGCAAAGGAAGAGAGAGACTCCAAGATTCTCTTAAGCCAGGCCCTCTTGATGTTTTGGACCACCACTCCCAGAATTCTAAGCTTAGCTTGCCAATGGCAAAGGACTGTGGGAGTTGTGGTCCAAAACATCTGGAGGGCTGAAGTTTGGACATGCCTGTCTTAAGCCCTCTGGATGGTTCTGGCCTCAGCCGAAGCCCACAACCCCGAACTCATTCTTTATCGTTGTTTTCACCGTTTGTACAAAAGACTGTTTGCATTTATCTCTGGGCAAGGCCGAGGGCTTAAAGAGCTGGCGGCTGCAGTACCACTGTCGGCCCTTCTGCGAGGGAGGCGCTACAGCTCTCAGGGCAGGGTCTCCGCTTCCGTTCCGGGTAGCAAGGCATCGCTAGTAAGGTATAAGAAACGTAATACCTTGTGCTTACGGAGGCTTCCCGGGCTGGTGGGCGTGGAGATCGGAGACTGCTTGGATTTGGGTGTCGACAGCTGGCTGCTGGATGTCCCATTTGCTGTCATGAGACAAGAGAGAAATTGGCCGTGATGAGCAGAGGAAGGCGATACTGGGAGAAGAGTGGACGCCCCCTCTTCCTCTTTGTCCAAACATTTCCATTCCTAATATTCGGAATTTGCAAACAAGCCTGGGAAGTGTATATCCTTTGCATCGGGGATGCAGACCTTGCTGAATGACTATTGCTTTTGGGGAAAAAGATACCCTGGCCTGGGAAAGACTAAAGCCAAGATGAACGGCAGCAAGGACTTAAGAAGGGCAGTGAAGGAAATTAAAGGCTAAACCAGGCACTGAGCACAGGGTTAGAGCCAAACCCAATACTGTACAATTATTTAAGATGATCTCATGTATTGTTCTCATCCCTCCCCCCACAACTGCTCTCAGACCCTCCCTTTATGGCCATCAAAGAGAAAGCATGACATGATGCTGTCCAGTCACTGGTTTCTAATGCTGTATATCAGAGAGCGTGGCACAATGGTTATAGGCACTCTTTGCGAGAGACCCTTAGCCACAATCCCCAGGAGAGTGCACACACAAAAAAGAGGTATCTGTAGAGCCTTTTCACACGACCCCTAAGATCCGCTGGCCACTTAAATTCGGACCAGAGATCTTGGGGGTTTGTCGCTGTTCCTGTGTTACCACCCCCTCCGCACTCCTGGCTGCTGTGTGTGTGAGGGGAGGGAGAAAAAAAGGAAGAAAAGAATGCCGGCTCACCTCCGTTCTGCCATCTCGCTCTGCTCCCGGCAGCATTATGTATCTCTTAAAGGGGTGGGGGGCAAAAAAACAACAAACAGAAGGGAGGAGAGCCCGGCACTCACTACATTACATCCGCATCAGGAATTTTTCACCCCCGGACAGCAGGTACTTGAAAAGTGCGCTGGGATGTGCTTAGGTGGGCATGGTTGCACTTAATTTTTTGTAAACTCTGGAGCTGGTGGGGAAACAATTTTAAGCTCCGGATCTGGAAGCCATTTGCTGCGGATTTTAGGAGTTGTGTGAAAAGGCCATGTCTGTCCCTATCAACAAACCAAACTGTGACAAAAAGCAGGTCTTTGTTAA
>JAHTLZ010000288.1:5007120-5027995 GCA_023846285.1 Phrynocephalus versicolor
GTTATCATTATCACTATCATCATCTTAGCTGGAAGGGACCCTGTAAACCAGCAGTTCTCCACCTCTGGGTCCACAGATGTTTCTGGACTGCAATTCCCAGAAACCCCTTCCAGCACAGTGAGTGGTGGAGGCTTCTGGGAGTTGCAGTCCAGGAACATCTGGGGACCCACAGGTGGAGAACCACTGCTGTAGACAATCAGCCCCGGTCAAGGAGGCACCATGGGGAATTGAACTCATAACCTCTGGCTCCATAGCAAGAGGCTTCCGCTCCTGAGCTATCCAACAATTCAAGCCCCCTTCATCGGTTTTAAGATATATATGGACTCAAGGAGCCTGGATGGAAATTTTGTACACACTGAGAAACCCCAGTGCACCTTCAAAAAGGTAAGCTTTTGTTTGCAAGTCCACGGACATGTGTAGGGAAATATAGGTTAAATCCAGAAAAGGAAGGAAGACCCACACCCCTTTCCATGCCACCCGGGGAGTTGCATTACCGTTTTCATCCAGTGAAAAGTCGTCCTGTGCGTAGCGGAATTTTTCTGGACCACAGGCAATAAACACGTCATCGTCCCCAAAGAAATCATGAAGGCAGGTGACCTATGGAAAGAATAAATTCATTCATTTTAGTTTTAATCCACGACGCTCATTTCTGGATCAGGTCTTCTGCAGACGTTAAGGCAGCTTCATTTCTGCTTCCTCCATATCCACCATCATTTCAAGCTCTTGGCTGGAAAGATGTTGGGTGTTTTCAATGAATTGTTCGGTCATGGGGGTTAAATCAGCATTGGGATGCAGTGGGAGGGGGGTTATAACCTTCCCAATAGGTAGTGATCAAATATTGCTTAATGGAGAGCATTCCAGTTTATGGTCCAGTTTCCCAATCTCACCTGGAGACAAATAGGATACAGGTAAATACTGAAGCTCAGATGGTCTTTATGACAGTTCACATACCCACCATGGAAAGGAGAGTGTGAAAAGGGAGGTGAAGGTGTTGATTCAGGTGTAGGCCAGGATGTACAAATACAGAGGCTTACGGAAAATGTACACAGGCTTCCATGAGAAGTAGGGGTTCTCTGGGGAAAATAACAATGGTGCTACGAAAAGTAGGTGGCAGCAGGAAAAGAGGAAGACCAAATACAAGATGGACCAACTCTTCAAAGGAAACCACAGACTCAAGTTTGCAAGAGATGAACAAGGTTGCTAAGGAAAGGACATTCTGGAGATCACTCATTCATGGGATTATCATGTTGGGTGAGATTTGAGGGCAGATAAGAACAGCAAAACTAAAGAGTTTGTAACATGGCCTCTTTCCATCCTAAATATTAATATGTGGATTTTGGAAAATCTGAATGGCAAAGAGATTGTAACAAAATGCCCCCTTCCCTACCCCAGTGTTGGCATCAGGGAGTGCTTTAAGTGGGTTGCAAAAATGCAGCCCATTTTGCTTTTTGGCACTTGCAGATCTCCTTTAAAGTTTGGACTAAAACCCAGAGTGCATTTGTTTCCCCTCAATGCCAGTTTCCATTGCTTCAAGCTGTCCAAGATTTGTGCTGGGCTATTTTCCTTCTTTAGATGGCCGTACCGTCCAGATACACTGCCCCAAAGCTGCACCCACCATAAACAAGAGGTCTGAAACAGTTCCATCTGCTCTTTGGTAGCCCCAGTTATGACAATTTAATTGACCTTTCCTGTCAAATATCGGTTCTGACAAATGCACAGGACCAACAAGATAATAATGTCCCTGACGAATTAATTGGAGATACCCATTTCACAGTAACTCATCTCACTTTCCCCTCTGGAGAGCTCAAATTTAAAGTGACTCATGAGTGAACCACGTGGAAAGAAAATAAGTTCACCCAGGTATCATGTTTGTTCATAATGTTTAATTTAAATCTTTCTTAAAAATTAACAATTCACCTGAGGCCACAATGAGCCAAATTTTGTGCCAGAGATGAAAATGCAAAGTTGTACCCCTTGGTGCTTTCGAGGGAGCTGCATTCACAAGAGGTACACAGATTTCCAGCACCTGCCGGGCTTAATGTGTTCACCTATGAACTTCAGCTCATGATCTACTGAGATCCAAGGAGTTGGTCTCCTTTGCCACACAGCAGCATGAAGCAGACAGGTAACATAAATGAATGTTAAGCAGTAGTAAATCGAATGCAGAAATGGGTTTGCATGCAATGGTTTTCAGCTTTTCACACTGGTCAGAGGCTGCTTTTACACGACCCCTAAAATCCTCTGCAGATGCGGAGCATAAAATTGTTTTCCCACCAGCAGCGGACTTTTAAAAAAATAAAGTATGAACACGCCCACTTAAGTGCGCCCCAACACATTTTACAAGTCTGGAGGAGGTAAAATCCTTGTTGCTGTTTTAACGCATTGCATGCCTGGCCCTCCTCTGCTTTTTGTTTGTTTTGTGTTGGGTTCCCCCCCCCCCTTTTAACAGACAGGAATCCTAACGGGCTGGAACTATTAGCTGCTGCCAAGGGCAGGCGGAGGTGAGCCTGCATTTTTCTCTCTCTCCCCTCACCGCAGACAGAAGCAATAGAATCAGAGTGGGGGAGGTGGGGACACAGGAAGCAGAACAAAAACTACATTGGGGGCATTTAAGTTGCCCGCAGATTTTAGGGGTCGTGTAAAAGCAGCTGGCCCAAACCCTGTTGCTTAGCGTGGTAAGTCACAGAAAGAAGGCCTGTCGAACCAGAGAGGAATGGATGCCTATCTCCTCCACTGGTTCCATCAGTTCAGATGGACCTAGTCTAGTTGCTAAAATAACTAGAACCTTAGAAAGTGGACATCAACCATTTCATCTCAGCCAAGAGACGGACAGCGTGACTGAAATCTTATGATATGTTGAAAGAGAAGTTAACAGGTTGGTTTCAGTACCATCAACTAAATGACATTTTTCAGAAAGATAGAAAGGTGTCTGGGTTTGGAGAGAAGGAATCTAGGTTCCAAACCATAATTATGGGCCCAAAAAAGAAACTGCTGACTAGATTATATAACTTTCTGTTGGAGTTGAACCTAAAAGATGAACAAGTCAAAGAATGTATGGTAAAATGGGCTATGGATCTGGGTCATAATATTGAGCTAGATGTGTGGGAAAGATTGTGGAAAAAGAATATAAAGTTTACCGCATGTACCTTGATAAAAGAAAATCTGATGAAGATGATGTATAGGTGGTATATTACTCCAACGAAGTTAGCAAAGATGTATAGGATGAAAGATGACCACTGCTGGAAATGTAAGGAGAAGCAAGGTGATTTTTATCATATGTGGTGGACTTGTGAGAAAGTGAAAGAATATTGGGCACTGATATATGATGAACTCAAAAAGATGTTAAAGTGTACATTCCCAAAACGACCTGAACTTTTTTTGTTAGGGTTGGTGGATAATGAAATCAAAGGAGCAGATAGGACTCTATTTTTATACGCAACAGCAGCGGCACGAATGCTCCTGGCACAGAACTGGAAGACAACGTATATACCATCTTTGGATGAATGGAGGGCGAAAATATTGGACTTTGCAGAGATGGCCAGACTAACGTGCAGACTGAGGGATCAAGATAACCAGAAGTTCCAAAATGACTGGCAAAAATTTAAGAACTACATGGAGACTCATTGCAAGGAATTAAAGACTCTTACCGGATTAGGATAGAGCTCGAGGGATTATTACTTATTTTTCAAATCTTTTTTATAAGTATATAAAAGGGGTTTGTCTGAAAGGAAGGCTAGGAGATGAATAACACTAAAACCAAGGAAAGAACAGAGGGAAGTCAAATTTTAGTGGTAGATTGATTTTGTAGTACTAATGTTTTGAATTTGTTTCTTTTTTTGTATACCAAAATTCTTTAATAAAAATATACTGGAAAAAAAAAAGAGACGGACAGCGTGAGGCTGTCGAGCATGTTAAACCTAGGGAAAATGCTGACTCCCTGTCATAAATGGGTAGACATTGCCATAGCAACAATAATATTTCACTAACGATGCGGATTTCACTAGCATTCAGCATTCTAAATCTGTGGATACAGGTATATAGAAAAAACTGCAGTCGTCCATTTTCAGAATGTACGGGAGGCAAGAGCGCCCAAGGCAGGAATGGAGAGAAGCCCCAAAGGCGTATGTGTGTGTGTGTGTGTGTGATTCATTGCTTGAAACAGGTAGCCTAGTGGTGATGTGATGGGCCTAGAGAAGAGGCAACTGTAAGCAACGCAATGAAGGCTTGTGGATTATGGAGAACTGCTTGGTGGCACGGAGGGTTAAGCCACTGCATTTGTCAATTGGAAGGTTGTGAGTTCAAATCCGCATGGCAGGGCGAGCCTCTCGTTGCTTGTCCTGGCTCCTGCCATATTAGCAATTCAAAGCATGTAAACATTCAAGTAGACAAATAGATACCACTTTGGTGGGAAGGTAATGGTGTTCTGTGTGCTTGTGGAAAGATCTTGACAGGTTTATCCTTGAAAAAAGAAGACTGGGGGGAGATCCGATAGCACTTTCCGAATATTCGAAGGGCTGTCATATAGAGGAAGGGCAGGGTCGGTTCTCTGTCATCCCAGAGCACAGGATGTGCAACAATGGCCTCGAGTTACTGGAAGTGAGATTTTGGGTGAATCTCCAGAAAACTTTCTCAACTGTTAGAGAAGTTCAACAATGGAACTCATGACCTTGAAAGGTGGTGAGGGTTCCAGCCCTGGAGGCATTCAAGAGAAGATTAGACCACTGTTGGTCAGATCTGCTTTGGTTTGGATCCCTGCCTTGAACTGAAGGTTGGACATGATGTCCATACAGACCCCTAGAGTCTGGGCCTACCAGCAGGAAGGAACGAAAGGGGAGGTGCCATTTTCCCTCTCCCTTCCCAGGCCTCAGCTGTGGAATCAGCTTCTTGTAGACCAGATCCTGTCCAGTCACTCCACGGGTGCAAACTACTGTTGCAAGAGTGGCATTTGTTCCCCTCCTGTAACATGGCAGCCAGGAGTTCCTTGGGCCAAAAAAGGCCATTAACTGAAATAGGATTAGGCAGTATCTTATGCCGCTATACCCATGGAGCTGTCCATGGTCCTGGTGCTGAAGAGATGCCCCAAACCAGAAGGCTCTGTTCAGCCTTCCCAGTTAAGAGTTTCTCCCAGTGAAAGCAAGAGAAGGAGATGGATCTGTGTTTGTCCCTAAGATGTTGCAAGTGAGCATCTGGCCCAGGGGCAAGTCAGAGCAACAATGCTGTTGTGACACATCTGGATCCCTTCTCGACTGTTTTAAGGAGATGCTCACAATCCATGGGACACAGTAGGAACCTGTGCGGTCCATGATTCCAACCGGTGCCTCTGATTCGATTCATGCCTTTATTGCAGATGTTCTTGGCCTTAAACTCCCAGAAATCCTTCACCACTAGCTTGGCTGGCCAGGATTTCTGGCAGTCCAAGAAACACCTGGGGGCTCAAGGTTGAGAAGCATTTATCTGGAAATTCTTGGACTAAAACCCCTGGTAGCCTTCATCACGAGCTCTGCTGGCCAGGAGTTCTGGGAGTTGTTGTCCAAGGACATCTGGAATCCCAAAGTTGGGAACCATTGCTTCACTGGGTCGTTAGAAAGGTTTATTCATTTTAAAATATGTATATGCTGTCTTTCGTCTGGAGGAACCAAGACAGTTTACAAGCAGGCATGTCCAAACTTCATTCCTCCTGATGTTTTGGACCACAACTCCCAGAATTCTAAGCTTAGATTGCTAATGACAAAGGACTGTGGGTGTTGTGGTCCAAAACATCTGGAGGGCTGAAGTTTGGACATGCTTGGTTTACAGTATTAAAAGAAGTTAAAAACTAAATAATGAATTATTACTTTAGGTTATCTTTATATATATATTATTTTAGACCGGGGAACACATGCTTCAACCTGGTTGCAGGAGCAAATTAAGTGCTGCTCTATTTAAAGGCCATGTAATCAGCTTGCTCACCCTCTCACGGCAGATCGGCGTGCAACCAAGTTGAAGGCCCCTTGGCCCCTTGCCAAGTGGCCCCATCTGAACGTCCAGGAGGAACGGGACATGTCTGCTGAACTTTCGGTGCCTCGGAAGCCCGAGAAATCCAATTAGTCCCACGCTGAGTTGCTATTTTCCTCCATATAAACAGTGCATTTATAGCCAATGGACTCCAACGTTGGGTTATCGACCTGCATTGCGGGGGGAGGGGGGGAATGAATCGCCCTACGGTCAACAGGGATGGCTCCATCACAATATTTGCTGTCGGGCTGCCAAAGGTAAAACAGATGTGGATTTCCAATCTTGTCAATGTCAAATCTTCTGTTGTTTTCTCCTCTCTCTCTCTCTCTCTCTCTCTCTTCATTTAATGGTGAAAACCCAGATATATGATGGAATTACTTGGATTTTGTTGCTCCACGCTGAGATAATGGGATTTCCCTTAACTCTCAACATTGCTTGCATGGAAACGCAAAACATTAGTAGGTAGTACAAGGAAGTGCAGCTTCCTTTTGAGCAAATAAGCATCTTCTCATTAAATCGGTCTCCTCCAAGAACTAGTGCAATGCGATTGACATTTGGTTACTTAGGCTGATAAGCCACAACTAGGGAAGAACCATTGGATCCATGGAACTTGTGCAGCAGCTGGCTCCCCCATTCCCCAGAGATGCAATGGGCTGGTGGGATAGCTCTGTGCTTTAGGCCTCTAGCTGCAATACCAGAGGGTGGACATTCCCCACTGGGCTTCCTACAAGAAAAGCCAGCCAGGTCCCAAGTCCAAGTCTTTGGGTCCAAGTCCCAGGTCTGAGGTTTTGGTCCCAAATCCTAAGTCCAAGTCTGAGTCTTTGGGTGCAAATCATAAGTCCAAGTCTTGGTCATTAGTCCCAAGTCCTAAGTCCAAGTCTCAGTCTTTGGTCCCAAGTCCGAAGTCCAAGTCCTGGTCTTTGCTCCCAAGTCCTAAGTCCAAGTCTGAGTCTTTGCTCCCAAGTCTTAAGCCAGAATTTTTCATCCCAAGTCCTAAGTCTGCATCTGATGTTTTGGTACCAAATCCTGAGTCTCACGCCCCAAGTTTGAGTCCCTATAAAAATTAAGCTTTTCTACCCAGGAAAAAAAGGGAGAGGGTGACTAGGTTCAGAGTCATAAGTCCAGTCTGAGTGACTGAAAAAAGAACCCAGCTTGAGTCCATGTCATGTGACCTAGTCTCCATCACTGTTTTTTTAGTGTGGTGGAAGCCTCTCCACGCCCACACCCTCAAGTCCTGGAACAGTGCTCGGTCTAGTGCCAGAGTTGTTCAGATTTGTACGTTCAGATCATGCCTCCCAACGGCTACCATTCGAATGAGCGAGAGGGCTCCCCCCACCCCCTGTTTCCTCCACTCTTCATTAATGTGTAACCATAGAAACATTGCAGAACACATTTTTTCCAACACACTTTAGATTAGATCTCTCTCTCTCTCTCTCAGCCACTCTCTCATGCTCCCCCCCCCCCAAATATCTCAGACACCCGCATGAACACTGATGGTTGAATGTCCCAAGGAAACCAAAGGGCCCAGCATTCTCTGGTGGAGATGATGTTAAGGGCAGAGCCAGAGAAAAAGCAATGGCCTTTCCCCCCATTTTTAATGGCAATCTTGGGCACATCTGGAAAACATCCCCAAACCAAAGAAGGGAAGTAATTGGAAACAGGAAGGGATTTATTTCATTTCATTTCTGGCCACTGACAGCATGGCCGGAAGATTCTGCTTGGTGTGAATGCCCCTCATTTGATTCTACATCTGCAACGCAGGTTAGGCTCTCCTGCTGCTAGGGGGGAGCTCCCTGCTAGAATAAATGCACCGGGAAATCAATGCTGGCCTCAGCGTTATTGCTATTATTATCGTGATTGGGCGTAAAAGCCTGGTCTTGGGTCTGCTGGAGTTAGCATGCTTGCAGCGATGTGGTGGTGCTGGGGAATTATTGACTTCCGAGCGAAGCAGGATCAGCCTCTGTGTTGCAAAGATTGGGACAATTTCCTTGATTATCTGGATTTTTCAGGGTAGATCTGCTTTCCAAGGAAGGAAGGGTTTCAGTTCCAGTGTTGCAGTTCCCGATGGGCGCGAAGCAAGCCACGAAGCCCGGCCAACTGTGCTGGTTCGTGCTTCGTTTTTTTGCAACCCATTCGGCCAAAAAGAAACGAAGCACTGAATGTGCCTGCCTATCGGTTAGGGAGGCAATGGGGGGGCAGTGGGAAAGGGGTGGGTGGATGGCAGAGTGGGTGGAGGTCCTTGCTTCCCCTACCCCCAGCATGAACCACCCCCAAAAAGAACCTCAACCTGTTTTTCTAGGGTTTGGGGGTGGTAGTTCATGGTTTGTGGGCAGCCCTGAATCAACCTGATTCAGAATGTTTCCAGTCATTAAGATCCATCTTAGAACTTCAGAGCTGGGAGGAGCCTTTTGGTGCCTCAAATCCAGCCTCCTGTCAAGAAGGCACAGTGGGGAATCGAACTCCCAACCTCTGAGACCTAAACCACTGAGCGTTGCAGCAGTTCAAGAGGAGTACTTGATGGTCCAAATTTAACCTCACCCCCACTGTTCCCACCAGGATCTTTTTAGGAAAAAGGTTTGTCCGATTCTGTTTTCCAAAGGAAAAAATTGGGGTGTGTGTTGACAAAGGACCCAGGCATTTAATCTTTCCAAATTGCAACCATCCAGTTGTCCTCTAGGCTATAAATAGCCTTGCATTTATCATCTCCTCCCTTAACTGGAGGTTCATGTGCAATGGGAGTGGATCTTTAAGTATTAGAAAAAGCTTTGACTTGCAGAACACCCTAATTAAGACTTCTCGGTAGAACTGACTTCCTTCCAAACCTCCTTTTGCTCCGAAGGTGGGTGTGGGTTGGGGACAATCACTAATTTACTGAGCTGCTCTGAAGCAAGGAGTACGTTTTGAACTGCTGAACCCCAGTTTTCCCATAGATCTGTCTCAGAAGTATTCATTTGGGATCTTGCAACAGGCTAAAAATGGCATTGTTGGACAGACTAATTGCAGTCTAAAACTTGCCGTTTGAAAGGAGTAAGGAGTATCTCTGTGTGATGTTTTACGTTGCCTTCTGAACCCATGGTTTTCCACACTCACCTTGCTCCTCCATTGTAATATACTGTATTTGTATGTTTGGAATGAAAACAGCAAGGATGATTTAGTTGTTGGTCTGAAATGTACATTTTTGCTTATCAATGAGATCCTGATGTTAAACACAAGTCAGTCAGTCAATCAGTCAATCAATCAATCAATCAATCAATCAATCAAAATGCATATATTTGGTTAAGTCAGAACAAACACAGAAGGCTTGGTTCTTCAGCCTGGCTTTCCCTGAGTCTGGGTCACTAGTCCAATGACACAGTTTAGCTTTAAAATCTGTCTTGGCCTCTTCCAACCATTATTTGTTTGTTCCATTTTAGGGTATTTGTACATGACCCCTAAACTCCACCGCAAATGGTTGCCAGCTCTGGAGCTTACAATTGTTTCCCCACCAGCTCCGGAGTTTGCAGAAAATTAAGTGCGACCACACCTACCTAAGCGCGTCCCAGCGCACTTTTCATGTACCTGCTCTCGGAGGGTGAAAATCCCCAGATCCGAATGTAACCTAGAGTGCCGGGCTCTCCTCGCTTCTGTTTGTTGTTGTTTTTGCCTCCCACCCCTTTAAGAGAAGGAATCAGGATGACGACGGGGCTCCGGGTGGCTTCAGAGGTGAGCCTGCATTTTTTCCTCTCTCTTTTTCTCCCTCCCCTCACGCAGACAGGAGCAAGGAAGTGCGGAGGGGTGGGGACGCAGGAAGAGCAATGAACCCCCAAGATCTCTGGTCTGAATTTAAGTGTCCAGTGGATCTTAGGGGTCGTGTGAAAAGGCTCTTAGTTTTGTCTAGTTTATGATGCTTATTGTCCATTTGTCTTCCTATTCTGTGTATTATGCTTTTTATATTATGTCATCTTTGTTAATGATTGCTTTTGTGGTAACTTTATCATTGTCAACTGCCCAGGGTAGTTTATAGAAACCCAATAAATAAATAAATACCTGTAAGTAGGAGAGGATAGAAATAATATCGAAACAGCTCTCACAGCTTTACTGTATGACTTCTTATTCTGCGCTTTCCCCCAGGGAGAGTGAAAGAGTGCCTTCATTCTTAAAACCAGCTACCTCTCAATTGTTCCCTGTGCAGCTGAGCTGGAATGTTCGGATCTTCTCCAAATAAAATCTTCCTATCCCGTAGCAGTCAGCAGACATGGCAGGAATATAGATCAAGACTATATTTCACTGCAGAAATATTTACATTCACTCCAATGTTGCTGTGCTCTCCCCCCCCCCCCCCCAAGCCTCTCTATTTCTGTCTTGCTGCATGACTTTTCCGGACCAAGTAATGTGGGACTCGACTGGAGCTCATTGCAGAAGCTTGTGAAGGTGGCAGGAGGGAACACCAGAATCGTGTTTTGTTTTTGTTTTTAAAACCAATGTGGTATAGTGGTTAGAGAGTTGGACTGCAACTTAAGAGATCTGGATTGCATTCTCTCCTGAGCAGTGAAACCTTCTGGGTATATGGGCTGCTGGATAGCTCAGTGGTCTAGCTGCGAAGCCAGAGGTTGGGAGTTCAGTTTTAAGATTAAGTGGGGTCAATTACATTCTTTACATCTGGTCTGCCTCCCAGGTTTGTGATGATAAAGCAGGGGGGCAGAGAGGCCACCTTAAGATTATTGCAGCCAAGGAAGGACTGGGATGTAAAACCCTTCAAAGATCAATTACAGCAAGAATGAATGTGAATAGTTATTGTTTTAAAGGAGATGAACCCAGGAATGAAAAGAAAAAAAAAACCCTGCAAAGCTGGCAGATTTAACTCTTCTCTTGGGGGTTTACCATGCTGACAAATCTAATTTATGTCAGCCAAAAAAGCAAAGAATGAAATGCAGTGGTTCTCAACCTGTGGGTCCCCAGATGTTCCTGGACTGCGACTCCCAGAAACCCCTTCCAGCACAGCAAGTGGTGGAGGCTTCTGGGAGTTGCAGTCCAGGAAATTTGCAAGCCAGTTGGTCCTCCTTTGGTCTCCATGTAAAACTGGATGGATAATGTTCATGAGGACTGTGAACAGACTATGGATTTCAGATCAGATTGGACAATAGAGGTGGCACATCCTCTGAATGAATGCATTCTGAAGTCCTGAAGCACATCAGCCTGTCTGCACGTTCCTTTTGCTCTGCCCTGTCTCTTGCATTCCAGCAAGCTCTGCTTAGCTAGACAACCACTTTCCTCCTTCCAGAAAGTCACGACAACTGGCCATTTGATTTGCCTTGAAAAAATCTCTTGACTCCGCAGCAGAAAACACAACCGGCTGACTCGTAAAACATCTTGTCTTTGCAATTAATATGTCAAGGTACTCCGTGGCTAGAGCATGGGTTACACTATAATATCAGCACACTAGAATGGCTTAACAAGTGTTTTCCTTTTGCTGCATTAGCCTGGATTCAAGTAGGCAGAAATAATCACAAAGGCATACCACTTAGTTCAGCTACATAGAACTGGCTCTCATCCACTAATATGCTGGCCGTTCAAGGAAGAGTTTGTTTTGCCCCAATTTAACGGAGGGCCCCCCCCCCGCCCCCGCCAAGTGCACACAGAATATAAAAGGTGAATTTTAGGCAGATCCAGAAGATGTACAGATGGCTAAATCTCTCCATTTCTGTTCCTCTTGATTTCTTGTCATTACACTCAATAGGTTTCGCCTGTGTTTGCATGTTTATACTTCTTAGAATGAAAACTGTTTGATTTTTGTACATTTTTTGTACAGTTGCCCTGTTGGTTTATTGTTGTTTTATGCTGTGAACCACCCAGAGTGGCCCTAAGCCCGATGCATTATTTCAATAAATACATGAAATAAAATAATTGTTTTAAAAGCCTGTGGAAACATTAATCCTCATCTCTTTGTCAATGTCTCTCCATTTTGTCTGCAATTTTGCCTAGGTTTTGAGACTTTGTGCATACTCATTTGGCTTTTTTAAAATAATGTGCACTATGTGAGCAGACTATTCTCTAATACACACACACACACACACACACAGAGTATTCAAATGTGACATTTTCCCGTTATGAATTTGCACTAGAAAATGCAAGAGATGTGAGGTTGACAGCATTTTGGTCACTGCATTGAATAGGTTTCATATTGAAATGTGAACTGAGCAAATCCCCCCTACACAAACCTCAATTAATGCTGATGAATGGTCTTCCATTGAGTTAATTAGCAGGGCAGTAATTGCATGTGTCTATTGAGATGGAAGTCCCACTGTGTTCACTAGAGCTTATTTTAATGACGGTGGATCTAGTTTAGGCAGCAGCTCATTTTATCAAATGAGGCCCGAACCCTCCACAAACATATACCTGGGATGAACTCCCAGTGAAGTCTGCTTGACTTCCTCCTGAAGATGTTTGGCATTGCTGTACTTATGCAATTTTATACATTTGGCTCAGGCACTATTCTGAAAATAACACACTGTAGTTACACACACACGCACACACACACATACACACACAATTTCAGGACCATGTTAAGGCTCGAGCTTCAACAAACCGTGATTTTCACCCACCCAAAGTCACCAACGGCTGGTCCCTGCTGTATTGTATGCAGATGATATAGTGATTTTAACCTGGACTCAAGTAGGGCTTATGATAGTCCAGTGAGATTTTGCAGTATACAACTCTGAAGAGTATCTTGTAATAATGAGGATGATATTCTGGAAAATTTGACATAAACTGCTTAGTGATGGACCGAAGCCACATAACAGGCGAACAGGAAGCAAAAGAGATGTCAAAACCTTGCATGGATGGCCATTTTTATCTACTCACGCACTCATTTGGGTTCACCCTCATGAGCCGGTGAAACAAATAACAAATGCCACATTACACAGCCACCACTGCTTTAAAGAGCTGGTTTAACCTCCAACATCACAGGACAAGTCTGAACAGTGCAATGAACTGAACTGAACTGAACTGAGCTGTGAGAAGCCAAGCAATGATTGTCTCTCTTAAATAATGAATATATGAATATATGGTTGTTCTGTTTCTTGGTCACTGCAGAGGGCAACGAGGACCTTGGAAATTGCCTTTTGCTCAGTTTAGCTCATGAGCTTCTAATCCAACCAGTGACAGCTGCCTAGCATCTTGTTGTTGTTCAGTCATTCAGTCGTGTCTGACTCTTCATGACCCCATGGACCAGAGCTCACCAGGCCTTCCTATCTTCCACTGCCTCCCGGAGTTTGGTCAAATCCATATTGGTTGCATCGATGACCCCGTCCAACTATCTCATTCTCTGTCGTCCTCTTTTCCCTTTGCCTTCAATCTTTCCCAACATCAGGAACTTTTCCAAGGACTCCTCTCTCCTCATGAGGTGGCCAAAATACTAGAGCCTCAGCTTCAAAATCTGTCCTTCCAGTGAATATTTGGGGTTGATTTCTTTCAGGATGGATAGGTTTGATCTCCTTGCAGTCCAGGGGACTCTCAAGATTCTCCTCCAGCACCACTGCTCAAAAGCATCAATTCTGCAGTGATCAGCCTTCTTTATAGTCCAGCTCTCACTTCCACACATCACTACTGGAAAAACCATAGCTTTGACTAGCCTGACCTTAGTTGGCAAAGTGATGTCTCGGCTCTTTAGGATGCTATCTAGGTCTAGCATATTATTTTGGAAATTAAAAGTAATAACACCAATGAGCCATCAAGTCCGTTCTTATGCTGAGCCTTTGGTCGGGGGAGAGTTTTCCAGGTAGAGAGAATGCTCAGAAGTGGTTTCCCATTCCCTTCTTTTTGGGTTATCCTGGGGCTGTACAGCTTACCCAAAGCTACCCTGGTTGGCTCTTCCAGAATGCACAGCGAGGGATTTGAACTCTCAACCTCTGGCTCCGCAGCCAGAGACCTCAACCACTGAGCTATCCAGCAAGCTTTTTCCTCCTCTAGTCCAACATTGATGTCTGCTAAACTACCTTGGGACCATAACTGCTACTATTTAAAATTGCACGTCTCCCTGATAGAAACCTGTGGGGATCCAGGCTGGGATCATGAAAGAGCCTTCCCAAAGGAAAGCCCTCTTGTGTCTAGTTTCCACTCCAGTGCTAAGAAAGCAACAAGGATGAATGGGCAACCCTACCTTCTCTTTTCATTAAATGCACAACCCAACCGCGCAAGTTCATTCCCATTTGCTGCCGGCTCACTTTGCAACGTGTTTTCACATCCATGTGAATATTCATGTTCATTTTGCAAGTGATTTCCCCTGATTGCTGCAGGTTTTGCAAGCGGTTTTCTTTAGCATATATATTCTTTGCATGCTTCAGTGGACAAGTCGGAGGATTCATTATGTTCCCATTTAGAGATCATTTGGGGAAGTGTGAATGTTCGAACTGCACACCAAATACACTTCTCCCTCTGACTAGCTTAAAGAATAACTTTTCCGCCCTGCCTCATTGCCTCTGCAAATCACAAGGGCAGTGCTATACACTGTGTTCTTTCGCACCTGAAAAAAAACCCACCACATTATAGGCGTACCTCAGTTGACAAACACCCCAGTTTATTTAATTTTCGGTTAACAAAAGGAAATCCAGAGCCGTTAACACCTCCATTTCTAATGTTTTATATTCAATATCTCAGCGTACATAAGACATTGTAAAAAAGAAAAAAATACCCAGGGTGCATTGTGCCTCCACATGTTTCCAGAAGACGAAACGTCCCGGAGAACGGATTAACTTCGTCAACCAAGGTACGCCTGTATAGCTTTTAGACATGCCATTTAGAGTTATCCTCTTGGCTACAGTCCATCCTTTTCAGAGCCAGCCTAAAATTAAAACAATTAACACCCACCCCCACACCACCCCCGAAATATCTCTATTTGATTCTGTTCCATTTTCACCAAGTTGGCCTCGATTGTTTGCTTTGTTAACTGTCCAGAATAGTGCATTGCATTCTGCATAGCTGAGTATAAAATTTACTTCACTGTTTTAACAGGTACCATATCAAACTAGTTGCACTGCACTTTCAAACTCATGTTCTTGGTGTTGTTTTTTTTTATTGCCCCTCTCAGAGGTCTCTAGCAGGAAGGCATTTTGGTGAAAGAGATGTTTTCCATTTGCTTTCTAGAATCCTTGGTTGCAGCCAGGACACAGCTGGCCGGTTGTAGATGGTGTTGCAACCTTGGTTCCCAAACTAGGGTTCCCAGACTTCCTTCAACTATAGAGATGGGCACAACTCAGCGAAATTTTTGTTTTTGTTTTCGTTTTTCATTTTCGTTACGCAACGAAAACGAAAATGAAAATTTTCCAGTAAACAAAATGAAAGCGAAAACGAAATGAAAATTTTGCCGTGTTTTTCGTTTTCGTTATGGCAGACACATTCCATTGAAAAGAATGCTAACGAAAATGAAAAATTTTCGTTTTTGTTTTGTTTTTTTGTTTCGTTTCGTAACGAAAACGAAAACGAAAAATGCGCAAAAAACCCCCGAAAAATGAAAAGGAACCGAAACGGACCCCTAAACGACAAACGAAAAACGAAAAATTATTTTTTTGAGTTGTGCCCATCTCTATTCGACTACAAATCCCAGAAGCCTTTGCTAGCGACTCCAAGATCTCAACCCTGTACCCTGCACCATCCGTGAATCGTCAAGTTTGCCAGCCCTTCCTTAAGGAACTGACAGTTCTTTATCCTCTTTCACACACAAGGATTTGAGTCAATTTAATTTTCCAGGTTTAATGTCCCCGGAATTCATCTGTCCTGCATGAGGATAATCACTACCCTGAACACACACCTCAGGTCCTCCTGAGCCGTGACGAACGGCATCAGTAATTTTACATTCCGCTCGCCCTCCCAAGCAGACCCTGATTGAATATAACCGATTGTTTTACGCCTGTGACAATCAGTGCTGAAAGTATTAGGGAACAGGGCGATATTATATTCTTAACGAAGATTAGCTGAAATTAAAGGCTTTTAAATTGCAAATTAGACTGCCCTTGGCTACTGGGAGACACTGGAGCAGCCGCTTCCCTGCACGTGCAAATCGGGTTTGTCCCTTTGTCATGCCAAGATGCTGCTGTTGATTCGGCAATAAATGCAGTAGTGATGATGCGGCAGAAAGGAGATTTTGTTTTTAACAACCTTGCATGCTGCCTGTAGTAGCAGTGGTTGGCAAATACCTTTATGGGAGTGGCCACCCATCTATCCAGCATTAACCAATAGTCCCCTCCACCTTCTGAATTCAAAGAAAGGCTACCTCTCTGCTGTGTGTTCTGCTTTCCCATCTTTTGTTTATTGGAAGCAGCAAGTCCTGTTGAAGTCTGTTGCTTAAAGCAGCCTTGTTTGTCAGTCTGCTGTTCAATTTGCTCATTCGTAAGTAATGCAGCCTTTTATTCTTTCTCCTAATCATGTCTCCGAGTGAGTTATTGAGATTGTCAAGTGCCACCTGATGAAGAAAAGGGGAGGTCTACTCCAACTCAAAGCTCTTCTGCTTTGTGAACTGTGCATCTGCTGCACAGCTAGAAGAATTTGACCAGAGATGGAAAAACTCTGCAAGATTTAAGATAGAGAACAGAGCCAGAGTCAAGAAACAAAACAGAATCTTGCCACCAATTTGGTGGCTGATAAATCCAAAAGATAGGAGCAATCCACCGATACACGCAAAGAAAGACCAAGAAGTTTCTTGCAACTCAGAAAGATGACAAGTGACAAGTTGACAACTGCTGGGACTAGAACCGTAACTAATTGCTTCTTAACAATGTCTTGCTATCTCTGGGGAACTGACTGCCATCCAGAAAGACGGAACCGTTTTGCGTGCTATCCCTCAGAGGTGCACTTGGAGTTGGCAGTCATACAGCTGAAGAGAACGGCCTTGCCACTAAACACAACTGAGGCGCCAGAACTGGGGGAGGCTGTTCTGTGACATGCTAGGCAGGCCTAGGGCATCTTTACATTGCTTTGTCATCATGTGTTGTGGGGAAAGCTTAGTTCCAGTTGACAAACTACTTCTGAAGGACTTCCCTCTTGGGTGGGCGATTGTCTGTGGTCTCCAGTCTGGAAAAATCTTCAGAACGAAACAGACCTTGAAACTGCCAGCATTTCCCCCCTTGCCAAGGGTCACACTTACTCTTGTAGGATTCATGCCGATGCATATTTAATCCTGCTGATGCATATTTTATTCTGTTTACATTCAGCGCTGATTGCTTCCACCTTTCAACATGTCCGCCTCGCACATCCCTCTGGCGGTGCCTGTTAAGTCACAGCATCAGGAGAAGAGGTGTGAAGAAGACCTTCCTTCTGCCAGGTGTTCTGCCATTGACTGCCACCCAGTGTCCCAGAAGCGTAAGTTGGTCCTTTAAGACCATTGAGTCCAGTTTCTTTGCTTGGGGCAAGAATCCGAGCCAGAGCTGCTCTGAGAGATGGTTGTCCAGTTTTCTCTTGGGTGCCTTTGGCGTTAGAGCACTCACGACCTCCTGAGGTCATTGGTTCCGTTGTTGTACTGCTCTAACAATTAAAAAAGTTAGAACATAAGAACATAAGAACGTAAGAAGAGCCATGCTGGATCATGCCAAACGCCCATCTAGTCCAGCTTCCTGTATCTCACAGTGGCCCCACCAGATGCGTCTGGGAGTGCATGAGACCAGATATCTGTCTCCTGATACCACTCACTCCCCTGCATCTGGCCCTTGAAGTACCCCGGTTTTAAGCCTGGCGATGACACATCTCCATCATGGTTTGTTACTTGTGATGGACTTTTCCTCCAGGAATCTGTCCAATCCCCTTTTGAAGGCATCCAGGCCAGATGCCATCACCACATCCTGTGGCAGGGAGTTCCACAGACTAGCAACGCGCTGGGTGAAAAAAATATTTTCTTTTGTCTGTTCTTACTCTCCCAGCCCTCAATTTGAGTGGATGTCCCCTGAATATTCCTGATATTTAGTCAAAACCTAGCATGTGCCCATTATTATGCGTCCTGCACTCTGGGATGATTGAGAACAGATCCTGTACCTCCTCTGTATGACAGCCGTCCAACTATTTGGAAAGCACTATACTCTTTCCCTCCAGTATCAGAATGGCACACACATTAAGCAGCCCATCAGGATACTTCCTGATGGTTTATTGAGCTATAAGGTAGCATTTTAAACATGACTGTAAAATGCAGTTTTGGCTGCCCCTCCTTCAAAAAATAAAAATAAAACTGCTGCCTGAATTGCCCATTAAAGCTGTGGCAATATCAAATTAGTTGAGAGGTGAAACTGGTGTTTGTTCCAATGACTCATCTTATGATATAAACAGGAACTCTGGAAATGTGCCATGCCCAAGGGATATTTTTTTTTAAAAAAAGAGAGAGAATGGATTATTCTTTATTTATGCTTCTGCAATTATTTATCAGATGAAAAATTATCTCCCCCCTTCCCTTCTGTGATGTGCTGCTTCGCCAAGTCAGGTTTTACCAGACAGGAGAAGATGCAGATCCCGAAACATTTCTGCATGTGATGTGTGGTGTTGGTGTTGATGTTGGCGGCATGCATTTGTTTTAGAAATTTGTCTTGTCACTTGGCATGTACAGATTTACAATTCCCATGTGTTTCCTCTTAAAGACCAAAGGCTAAGGATTATTCCCCCAAAAGAAACCACGGAGAAACAACTTACACGTTTGGCCAACTGGTAAGAGGCTCGAGAACACACCTGGGAGCTTCTGAGTCGAACCCAAGCCCTATGGGGAAAGGTGGAAGCACTGGGCATGTATAGTCCTGAGAAAAATGGCTGAGGGGAAATAGGATAGCACTTTTTGCAAAAATACAGAGGAGGGACAGGATCTATTCTTGACCATCCCCAAATGCAATTGGCTCAAGTTACAAGAAGTCAAATTTTGGCTGAATATAAGGAAAAAAAAATACTTCCTGACTGTTAGAGTAGTACAACGATGGAACACATGACCTTGCGAGGTGGTGAGCACTCCAACGCTAGGTAGGGTTTGAAGCATGTTTGGAAAACAGGTGGGCACACAAGCTATGTATCTTTCCTAGTTGGAAGTTAAGGCTCAGGAGTAGCTGTCCTTTCGCCATCAGACAAAGATATTTAGGCTAAGACAAGAGTTTGGCAACTAAGGGCACTTTTACACGACCCCTAAAATCCGAGGCAAAGGGCTCCCAGATCTGGAGCTTAAAAATCGTTTCCCACCAGCTCCGGACTTTAAAAAAATTTAAGTATGACCACGCCCACCTACGCGCGTCCCAGCGCACTTTTCAAGTACCTGGCCTCCAGGAGGTAAAAAAAATCTTCCGATGCGCATTGTAAAGTTGTGAGCACCGGGCTCCCTTGCCTTCTGTTTGTTTTTTTGACCCCCCTGCCCCTTTAAGAGACAGGAATCACTACGGGGCGGCTCGGGGCTGCTTCCACCAGCAGACGAGGTGAGCCTGCATTTTTTTCTCCCTCCCCTCACGCAGACAGGAACAATGGAGTGCGGAGGGGTGGAAACACAGGAAGAGCGACAAGCCCTCCGCGATCTCTGGTCTGAATTTAAGTTGATTCCGGATTTTAGAGGTCGTGTAAAAGCGCCCTAAGTGACCAATGAGCAGCAAACTTTAAATGACGGGTTTTATGCTCCTTGCTCCTGTTTTTAAAGAGTTTCCAAAAATGTGTCGATTCAAAGCGTGATTTAATGCCTTAATAATGCTGTGGTGTAAGCTGTGTTTTTTTAGCTGCATTTGAAGTTGAGGGTAGATGTAATATAGGATTGTGCATGGGAAACGGGCTTTATCAGTTTATTGATAAAGCCCGTTGATCAGTGTGTTCGAGCACTGTGCAGTTAAATTGCCGAAATTTTTTTACAAGGACTTTTGCTTTGGGAAGAAAACCAGATAACCCAGAACTCTGGGATCAAGCAAGGGATTCAAATGCGAACAACTGAGAAAGCATCCTGGCATGGTTGCTTTATCGGCTGATGCCAGCTCCCCATGGCTCCTTTCGCCATTTTGAGTTTGGCTTGTGAATGTTCCCCAAACTCAAAGAAGGATCTTAAATAACAAGGCTATCGATTGAGGTGAGAAAGAGAACCAGTGGCTACACTTTATCTTGCCAAACAAACAGGCAAGCAAACCCCAGGGAAAAGGCTTCCAGGCAAGGTTTCCCTTCTGGGCAGGTTTGGCTGTGTACAAATCCTGCCGGCTGGCTACAACCCAGACAGCATGGCTTTCCTTCTGCACTGCAGCACTCGCTGAAACAAAGAGCTCGCCGGGGGTAACTTGGTTACAGCCAGAGCCGCTGCTGCCGTCGCTTGCATGAACGCTCAGCAGAGATACTCCATCAAGAAGCTGGTGGGATTGTCCAGGGACCCTGGAGAGGCAGGTGGGCAGCATTCAACAGCTGCGATGGCGGAAAAAAATCGGTGCAGGGCTTTTGCATGTCTGGGAGTGGTAGCCCAAGAACACCTGGGGACCCACGATTTGGAACGCCTGCATTTCGGCACTTTTGTTGGATAATCAAGCTCCTATTGCTGGCTTTTGAAACCTAGATCAATGCTGACCTGCTTTTGAAAAAGGTGATTTTTAACGCTGGTCTTGAAATTGTGTGTTTGTTTAGCTAACTTGAAGGAACAGTTTTGTCTTTTCTCAGTTATATATATCTGGCATTGGTCTTTGTTTTGCAAGGCCTGAGTAGGGGTGCTGGTGAGAAACTGTGTTGAATGTCTCCAGTTCACAGGAGCACCTATTGCTTCGGACCTTAGCAAACCTTGGATGGGTTGTGTGCATCTCATTAATCCATCAATGAGTCCAAGCTAGCTGTAATGTGTACACGTGTGTGCATGATCCTTAGGGTCCTTTCCAGCTATGCAGCTCTAGGAAGAAGAAGAAGAAGAAGAAGAAGAAGAAGAAGAAGAAGAAGAAGA
>JAHTLZ010000288.1:5028005-5043364 GCA_023846285.1 Phrynocephalus versicolor
TGTGTTCTACTTTACAAAATAAAAAGATGCTCTAGTTGCACAGAGAGATATTTTGTGGGAATTAAGGAAACTGCAATGAGGGGAAGTGTGCATTGTCTCACTCTCATATGGAGAAATCTCACAGAGTTAGCAGGCTCTTGACAGGCTTTTTGACATAGTATCACAGAATCATAGAGTTGGAAGAGACGTGAAGGGCCCTCCAATCCAACCCCCTGTCATGCAGGAACCCCCATCAAAGTATCCCCCAACAGATGGACATCCAGCCTCTGCTTAAAATCCTCCAAAGAAGGTATGCTGAGATAAGCACTCTCATTGGGAATGGGCAATTTATTACATTTTTTCTCCATCTCCCTGAATCTGTTGAAGGATCTCCCCACCCCTCGATGCCTGCAATTCAGAGGTGCTCTTTCCTCTCTTCTGACCCTCCGACCCTCTGCTGTAGTGGGTGGCGGGCTGTGAATGAAGAATAATAAAAGCCCTACACAGCTTCCTGGAGAGAAATGTTGTGCCTAAGTGGATGAAATTCTGGATTTATCCCATCAGAGAAAAAATGGATAATAGTTGAAGCCAATAAAACAATGCTCCTATTATCAGTATTAGGATAACAGCAAATCCCTAAAGCCCTGTGTCAAAATGAACGTGGAAGGGGAAAGCAATTAAGACGTGGAGATAAGCAGAAGGAACAATGGGGGTGGGTGGGGTTTACAAGCAATTTTTATGGTGTTTTCCAAGAGGCTTTGGACTTGTGCTGGTAATTACTGGCGGTCCCTCCTGCACTGAAGAATTTGAAAGGCTGAATTGCATCGGAAGAACTGGATGATTCAGTGCTTTATCTATGCCTGGTGCCAGTTTGGTTCTGTGTTTCTTGGCCTTCTGGGCTTAGTCCAGTGTTTGGCGCACCAAGCGCGATCCTATCCTACATATCTGAGTCCTTTTTGGAATGAAGAGAGAAGCAAGGGGGACAGGAGTCCGAAGCTTGGTGAGAGTGGTACAAGGCACATGGCTGTCAGAACACACCAAGTGAGCTGAGGTAGCCACTCCCCCCCCCGTGTGGTTGCTCCATCACAACATTGTGTGGGTGGGTGGGTAGGGGTCATACATGCCTGGATTGGATTGAAGAACAAACTGCTTTTGTCCAACAGCCATAGAATCATAGAATAAATGAGTCAGAAGAGGCCTCTAAGGCCGTTGGGTCCAACTGCCTCCTCAAGGCAGGAAAAAGTGTTCTGCTTATATACCGCCCCATAGCACTTCAAGTAGTCTCTGGGCTGTTTACGGTTTAATTACAGTATGAAGGCTACACATTGCCCCTCCCCCAGCAAGCTGGCTACTCATTTTACCGACCTCGGAAGGATGGAAGGCTGAGTCAACCATGAGCCGGCTACCTGGGATTGAACCCCAGGTCGTGAGCACAGTTTTACCTGCAGTATGGGCATTTAACTTAAATGGTGGTTGGCCAATTTTCTCTTGCATGCCTCCATTGTTGGAGCACTCAGCACCTCCTGAGGTCATTGATTCCACTGTCATACTGCTTTAACAATTCAGAAATGTGTGTGTGTGTGCATGTGTTGTGTCATTACAGTCGTTACAGTCCATGGAGTTTTCTTGGCAGGAATACTGGAGCGGTTTGCCAGTTCCTACTCCAGGCACCTACACGTTTATATACCTGGTATTCCCTGGTGGTCTCCCATCCAAGTCCTAACCAGGGTCAACCCTGCTTAGCTTCCAAAATCAGGAGAGATTGGATGTGCTTAGGGCATCTAGGCAGCTACACACACACACACACACACACACAGGGAGGGAGGCCTTATGACCTATCAGCCACCCCTGGTTTTCTTGTCCACCCAACAAGCAATGGCAAGCAAAATTGCAAAGGTTCATCACATCCTTCTTCAATCTGTATCACTCTCCACGCATCTCCAGAAGCAGAAGAAAGGTGGGGTAAAATATTTTTTAAAATAAAAATAGCAGCCTTTAGGGATGGAAGTCGGACAGGTATCGGTTTGTCTTTCTTTCACATGATTGAGCTGCAACCATCACAGCTGATGGAGCTAACAGTGAGCAATGCCTGGTTTGTAACCCCACAAAATCTAGAAGGCTATTCCCTCTCCTGGATCTAAGAAATGCCTTTGATGCCTTTGCAAGGAACATGTACAGTCTGTGAATCAAAAGGACAGGAGCCAGCGATCTGGTGCTTCTAGTTTTTGAAAGTCCCAAGCTATTTGTGACCTTATGAATGAGCTACCTTCAAAAGACCTTACCATTAACCCTCCTTCATCAACACTCTTCTGGTTCTTTTAATTCTAGTTTGCAAAAGAGAGGTACCAGCCAAGGTCCACAGGTTGGGGTGGGCAAAGCAATAATCTTTCCGAAGTAAAGCTCTAAACGCTTGCCTGAACTGCGGTCCAGCATTTGGAAATGCAGCATGTACGTTTGAATTCATTGGGCAACTCTCTTCTTTCCTCTGCATGTACCCACAGAGGCATATCCATATTGACTTGCCAGCTGGCATTAGCGATCCAGGCTCGCATTTTGCTGAGTGTTCAGTCTCTTTGCAAGAGCTGACTTAAGCACTGGAGCATTTGAATTGGAAGAGCAGCAGAGGCCCCGTGAACTCGGGCAAAAAAAGGGAGAGAATGGACTTGCTCTCCTAATGGCCCAGACGTGCATGTTGGAGTGACCCTGTTCCATGCTGAACAGTTCACCACAATAGCGCAGGCCAGGAGCTTTCAGGAAGAACTGAAGGTCCAACAACAGGAGAGTGCCTGGAATCAAAGGCCCTTTGCATTGAGGAATGGCATGCAACCAAAGGCTAGCGGGAGGAAATAATTTGCAAGTGGGAAAGAATAGACTGTTGGCATCTAGCATTCCATCCAAGGGACCAGCCACAGATGCTGATGAGAAAACTGGGTTAGCACAATGTTCTGATTCAGAGGAAATCCACAGACTTAGCAGATCCAGCTTATGCCTGCCAAAGAAGTCTCTACATCCATCACCCTAGTCAAGACCTGAGAAGACTTGGTCAACAACCCTCTCTTCCAAATGGCCCTTCAATGCCGTTTGGAAGGTGAGCTGTGATTCTGAAGTCCACCTTTGATTCCAGGCGGGAATGGAAAGAACACCGCCCGAAGCTTGGAAGAGCCACCCTAGTCTGGGTGGACCCCGCTGAACAAGATGAACAAAGAAGCCGATTCAGCATTAAACAAGTCAGCTTTCATCACTTGATAGTTGAGACCCGCAATGCTCCTTCCATCTCAATTTGCACTGGCATGGAAATATCACAAGCACCTCCTGCTTCGAAAGGCAGTTTGCGCTTCATGCCAAAATCTACTGCTCTGGTAGGACCAAAAAGTAGGAACGGGATTGCATTGTTGGCATTGTGTCATCTAAGCCTCACCCCAGAGGTTCTCTGGGTCGGCTCTACTGCATGGCAGCTGCTGTAATAGCCCGTTCAAGCCCAACCCTTCTCAAGCTATGTTGAGCCAACTACAGCCCATCTCTAGGTAATGAACGGATCTCCACCAAATCCCTGAAAGGTATAGGAGCATTATCCCCATTGTAGACATGGGGTTAACTGAGGGAAAGAGGATTAGGGTGAGGATTAGGGCATGGCTGGTTCCAAATGGCCTGCTTGTGCGCTCACAGGCAGCAGCCATCTGCCTATGCCCGCGACTGTCTTTTTCTCACACAACCATCTCCACCAACGATTGAATGCATTTCTCACAACCAGTAAAATGTTACAATGGGATGCCCAGGGGTGATGCACTGTCCACAGCTGAGTGAGGAAAGCAAAAGAGCAAGTGGGAAATATATCGCGTTACACTCAAATACTAAAATGCTCCATGTCCATCAGAGAGTGGGTTGAACCTTGAGAACGGCTGTGGATTCAACCCGCCAAATTCTGTGGATTCCAGCCATGAGAAAACACCCCATCTTAGGTGGTCAACCAAGCAACCCTGTCAGTCTGCTTGATGCAACCCTGTCAGACTACTTGCCTGGCATCTCCTGAGCAATCCAGTTTCTGCTCTGAGGTTCTCCATCAAGTCAGTTCTGACTTCGGCCGATCCTTTTCTGGGTTTTCCAGGTGAAGAGTGCTCAGAAGTGGTTTCCCCTTCCATTCCTCTTGGAGGAAGGGGGTGCCCTGGGGCTGTGAAGCTTGCCCAAGAACACAGAGGCTGGCTGCGCTCCCAGAAGGGCCAGCCTCTGATATCTTTATTAGGTATAACATTATTCTCATGTCTAGAGGCCATCGTACAATTAGGAACCTTGCACTTTCAGGCTCCAAGTACCTAAATGAGAGCATCCTTCATCAGCTTTCCTTTCCAGAACACCGAGATCAGAGACATGGGATCTTTTAAGGGTGAGGTATGTAGAAGACAAGATTAAGCGACTGATACAACCCATCACTGAACAGAATTGGGGATAAGGTGTCCATTCTTTTCTGGAAATGGTGGTTTTTGACCAAAGAAAGGGAACATGGTTACTGATGAAGGGTTTGGGGAGCTGCACTCAAGCAACATCTGGAGCAGGGGTTCCTAACATTGGAGTTGTTCTTGGGACTACAACTCCCAGAAATCCTGTTCAGCACAGCTGGTGGTGAAGGCCTCTGGGAGTTTGAGTCCAAGAACATCTGAGGACCCAAGTTTGGGAACCACTGGGCTGGAGTCTTAGATCTTACAGAAGGAAGCTTGAGGGCAGTGGTACCCAACTTCCGGTTCCCAGATGTTCTTCAACTGAAACTCCCAGATATCCTAGCTAAAACAGCTAGTAGTGAAGACTTCTGGGAGACGATTTGGGCAACCAAGTTTGGGAGCCATTGATTTGGGGAGTCACAAGTCTGCTGGTTAGCTGACTACATAGTCACCACTGTCCCCTCAGACCAATTAGGTTTGATTCAAATGGTGGTTATTGTTGACTGAGTTTAGAAGTTTACCAGAGTCAGCTCTGGTTAGTTTTTGGAGGAATCCCATCAGGGAACACCAGGGATTTTACCACACCGGAAGAACAATCTAGAATTGTTGAGGTTGGGCTAAATGGATAAGTGAAAGGCAATTCCCTAGATGTGTCATCATATCTCCCATAGTCCAGCAAAAAGCCCTTTGTGGAGCTTTTTCTTCTTCAACCCTGAGAGTACAGATGGGCCTGGATTGCAAAAAAATGGTGATTCGCTACGATTCATAAATTGTCAACATGGGTGAATCATGAATCATGGATTTGCAAATATGTTTTGACGAACTGACAAATTTGTTTGTTTCACTGGCCATTGTACCCCCCCCCTTTAAAAATCCCTCCAAGAAACCCTCCAAAGCCTATCCTTAAATTGCCCTCCAAACTGAATTGTTGCATCAAAAATTATTAAAAATTATTTGTATTCATTGAGATCACTACTTTGAAAAAATAGAAAGGGATGATATTTAGATGAACTGGCATTTTGAAAGAAATACTGTGATTCTTTTTTTTTAAAATTCGTGCTCATCTCTCCCTAAAAGCCACTCTGTGTGTGTGTGTGTGTGTGTGTGTGCGTGTGCCCGGTGATGGATATCTATCACGCTCTGCACTGTGTCCCACCATGTCCGCATTGCAGATGGAGAGAGAGAGAGAGAGTCCCCTCTTCCAAACAGCATCCGTTCTGTATCAACACAGAAGCAAATCTCAGCAGAGAGACTCCTCCTGTGTGTGTGTGTACACACGCCGACAACCTTCCCATTGACATTTTTGCTCATGGAAAAGAGGGGAGGTTTTCATGCCTTTCCGTTGTTCCATTGTTCCCTTGCCTTCGGAATATGGGTTTGATTTGTGAGCCACGTGTATGGACAGGCCCTCCTCTTGACACCAGAAGGGGCTCGGATTGGTACGATGGCAAATCCTGTTTCGGCACCCCGGGCCGCCGACAAAGGCAGCAAGAGGCAGATGTGATGCGGAGCCCACTGCGGGTCAACCTCCACTCTCCTGCTCTGGCCCAACACGGAAGCCGAGTGCCACGATTTTCCCCCAAGAAAGGATGCATTAAAAAACAAACAAAGAGATCAATGACAGCCTCCCCCCTTTCATCTCTATTTGTTGTTTTTTGCTGATTTCGGCCTCCCGGGATGAGTGACAATGAGAGGGAAAACCAAATAGGAATTCCGCACAGCTGTTTGGAAATGACAGGAGTGGCCAGCTCAGCTGGAGCCCTTTGTGATGCTGAGGCGGTCACCTAGCAACTGGTCTTTGCAGCTGGCGGACTGCACAATGAGAAGCCAGGCAGAGGAGGAGGGGGTGGGTGGGATTGACATGATGAATGAAAGCCCCTGTGCATCCTGGGATGGAAGCCCACGGAGAGCGGAAAGTATGGAGCTATGGATCTGTCCGTTTTTGGCAGGGGCTCTCCATCACTTTTCTGGACTAGGGAGATTGTGGCGTCTTGTCTCTTGTGGAGATCTGGCACTTGAAAGACTTGAGGGCTCTCTTATGAAAAGTTGAGAAATCTGGGGCTTGCTGTAGATGGATAGGTAGACTGGTTTAAGACCACAGCTCCCAGAATTCCAAGCTCTGTCTTTTGGGATAAGACTCCAGGTCTGTTGAGTTACCGCCATCGTATCATGGCAGAATTGGAAGGGACCTTATGGATTGCAGCGTCCATTGGACTCCCAACCTCTGCCTTCGCAGCCAGTTATCCAGGCCACTAAGCCAACCAAGAAGTTCTTCCACAAAGCATAGCAAGGTGCCTACACTGAAGAAAGTCTCTTTGAAGTTGGCTGGCAGCTTTTGTGGGATGCTAACCAAACACCCTGACTTCTCATGGCAAATGGCTAGGGATAAACCAAGCTGGAACCCGGCTGCATCCCATTTGGGAAAGGTGATATCTGGGACCTCCTCCCTCTGTTTTATAAATGAGCTCAGCTTCTCACGGGGAGGAGCTCAACCTGTCATTTCATCTGCACCAACCAGAAGCTAAAATAGGAAACCCAAAGGCATCATGTTCAAGCCAGATTCTAAAACAAGGACTCAGGGCCAGTGGCCCAGCAGATTCCACACCTCTCATTATGAGTCACTATGGGTCACACTGCAAGGGGTCAATAGGATTTGTCGTTCAAGCTGCTAGCAGAGCAAGCATCAACTACATTGACTTGTGGATTCAACCCTTGGAAAACTGGAATGATAAGCCCAGTGCACCGCCATCCTTGAAATGACACCACAGCAACAGATCGTCTCTGTCTGCACCCAGAGAAGGGCGAAAGAAGAAATGGGGGGAAAAGAAGGAAGTGACATCAGAAGCCTACAAACATCCGTCTTTGCTGAAGGAAGATAACATTATTCCGAACAGATAAAGACAGTCTAGGAAGCCCAGAGAAACCCTTCTCTATCTACCCCTTCCTATGCAAAAAACTACATAGGAGCTGGTCTCATAGAATCATAGAATCATAGAGTTGGAAGAGACCTCAAGGGCCATCTAGTCCAACCCCCTGCCATGCAGGAACCCCATCACAATATTTCCGACAGATGGCCATCCAGCCTCTGCTTAAAAACCTCAAAGGAAGGAGACTCCACCACCCTTTGTGGCAGCATCTTCCACTGCCGGACAGCTCTAACCGTCATGAAGTTCTCAATGATCTATAGCAGTGGCAGTGAATCTTTGGCACTCTGGATATTTTGGACCACAACGCCCACAGTCCTTTGTCACTGGCAATCTGGGCTTGGAATTCTGGGAGTTGTGATCCAAAATATCTGGAGTGCTGAAGTTTCACCACCACTGATCTATAGGGTCCCTTCCAGTCCCTGCAGTTTGATGATGATGATGATGATGATGATGATTTTCAGTATAAGCAGAGCTGCAGCCTGTCAGCATCAACAGCTTTCTGGCCCTAGTCTGTAATCAGCAGCTTCCTGCAGGGTACAAGTCTATAGATTTCCCTTTTCAGTTTCCATATATGCCTTTGAAATGAATTATTATGAAACAACGACATTACAACTAAATGAACACTTAATATTAGTAATTAAAAGTGGACCAAATCCTTGCTCCTACTGATTAAAATCAACTGGGGTATGTGTGTGATTTAAATTTTTTTCCCCTTTTGAGAAAAGACATATTAAAAGGAAATACAATCCCTGAGAACTCCCAAAGGGCAATGAGGAAAAAGGGGGAGAAATTAAAGGGAAGATTAAGCTTAGTAGCGATGGTAGGAGGCCAGGAAGGAATGCACTGAAAACATGTTTCAGATTTATCACAGTAAAAGTTAAAAATAAAATGTTCCCTCCATGGGCAATGAAGCCCTTAAGTTAATGGGTATATTTGGTTCTATCCTTCATTTTCACTCCAGCATGTTCTTGTCATCATGTCAACCTGAATGACTGCAGCTGTCTCAAATAATAGAAAATCCATAGTGCCGTTGAAAGCGGTGACACAGTATTAAGATTCAGAGAAACGGGTGCCTTAAACTTTCAGCAAGCATTAAGAGAGATGTTTTTAATCCACGGGGAAGCCATCTCGAGCAAGCCAAAGTCATATTCATCAGTGTTAATATTTTAATTCTCGCCTTTGATGCCTCATTTACATGTAATCCGGCCTTCTGCCCAAAGTTGATAAGGTTGCCGATACGATGGAAGGGTTTCGTTGGTTACAGCAGAGGAGCCCAGAAACTGGGTCTGATTTACTGGACTGAGCACCTTGGAGTGGCTGCCAGGACCTCGGCAGATGGATCCAGCGACTGTTTGCCCCAATCACCCTCTTCAGTCCATCTGCCATTTAAATTTCCCACAATGCTTTGGCATTCGGTTGCTTCATGGGATTGCACACAATTAATAGGGCTCGTAGACTTCCACCATCCAGGGTTATTTCAGATTGCAAGTGTCTCCAATTCCAGAGAAGCCCACCAGTGAACGGGATGATCAACACTGAGTTTGTTCTGGGTTTTGTTTTTTGAACAGCAGAGATTTGGACTGAGAAAACCTCAAAAAGCATATGTCTAAAGCATTGCCATTGGTCCCTAGAAGCTGGAACAACAGCCTAGGTCAGTGGCGGCGAACCTTCAGCACTCCAGATGTTTTGGACCAAAACTCCCACAGTCCTTCATCATTGGCAAGCTAGGCTTGGAATTCTGGGACTTGTGGTCCAAAACATCTGGAGTGCTAAAGGTTTGCCACCACCGGCCTAGGTGGATCAAACCTCTTTTTTGTCCTTTACCGAACGAGGTTGGACCATGTGACGGGTCTCCAACGTCCAATGTAGCAGCTCTAAGCGATGAAGTTGCGTCACATCCAGATTTTGTGCAAGGAGATTAAAAAAATGATCTTGCAACTTGATCCAGAACATGGACAGGACAAGAGTACAGGGTGGGATTGTGTGGCCTGTGATGAAAAATGAACCTGGATATGTTCACCCCAAGATTCCCTCTTCCCTAAGCAAAAAGAGTAATAACCTTCGAATCCCCAAGCAAAGAATTCTGAGCTCCATCTCTCCCAACTCAAGCGAGGTCAGCTCTCCATAACAGGCTCCTGGGCCTTGGAGGCTCTTGGCATATGGTGGGGGAGGGGGGATCGGTGTCTGGAGATACCTAAGAGAACAGTGAGCTTTGTCTGCCACCGCCAGTGAGTCCAGACGTGAGACAAGTGGCAGAGAGCAGATGGGAGAGAGAAGGCAATTGCTCTCCACCCCCACCGCGGTCTCTCCTCTGGCCCTGCAGGCAGACCGGGTGCATAATGATGCCTGTGGTGTCAATACCATTTATGATTTCCATTGTTCATAGCAGAGGAGGTCAAAAAAGCACTGACCTTCTGTGCCATTCCATCTGCATTGTGTGTGTGTGTGTGTGTGTGTGTGTGTGTGTGTGTGCGCGCGCGCGCGCACACGCAAATATGTTTTGATGAACTGACAAATTTGTTTGTTTCACTGGCCACCCCGCCCCCAATAAAAAATCCCTCCAAGAAACCCTCCAAAGCCTAACCCTAAATTGCCCCCACAAAATTGAATTGATGAATATAAAAATCCTTTAAAAATTACTGTAGTCACTTTGTATTCATTGAGATCACTACTTTGAACAAATACAATGGGATGATATATTGATGAAGTGTCATTTTTAAATAAGTACCGCGGTTCTTCTTGTTTTTATTCATGCTCATCACTCCCTGAAAGCCACTGTGTGTGTGTGTGTGTGTGTGTGTGTGAGAGAGAGAGAGAGAGAGAGAGAGAGAGAGTCTATATCTGCCTACAATCCTAAGCTCATCACCTAACTATGTAATGCAAACCATCTCCCCATGCACTTATTTTAAATTAAATACTTCCCCTTTGACAAATTATGCAGCATCATAATTCAGATGGATCTGGCGCCATCTTAAATCTGTACGCCATCTTAAAACTAACACCATTTCTAGAATTAGCTGGCATTGGGGCAACTTGCTTTCTGAATCGGAAGGATCATTCTAGGACAAGTAACAAAGAGAAGAAGAAAAAGCACTTTGCTAAAGACTTATGAATCATAGAATCCTAGAGTTGGAAGAGACCTCCAGGGCCATCCCATCCAACCCCCTGCCATGCCGGAACCCCCATCACAGTATTCCCGCCACATGGCCATTCAGCCTCTGCTTGAAAACCTCCAAAGAAGGAGACTCCACCACACTCCTTTGTGGCAGCATCTTCCACTGCCAAACAGCTCTAACTGTACAATGAGTACAAGAGCCATTAAACCAAAGAACAGTGTTCCTTTTTCCGCTAGGTCCATCATGATTTTCTACACATACTGTATTTCAGACCTGAATCTTGAGCTCGTTCACTTTCCCCCAGCAAACCAGAATGTGTTTTGCAAAATAATCCCTGACACCATATGCGGAGATGTGTTGGCGTTAAGGACATGTGGGCAGAGTGACTTTTCGGCATGAAGTTGCAAATACAGGAGCATGGAGGGGCTTTTTTTGACCAGAACGCCTGTCCTCCTAAGCTTGGTGCTGAGGGGAGAGGTGTCCGTTTTGAGCTGCTGCAGTTTGCACAAAGACGGACTCGTGTTTACAGCACTCTTTAGGGCCTGTTCCGTGGCAGATTTCAATGATATCACAAAAGAAAAACAAACAAAAAACCAGTTGTCACCTTTTTTTTGGGTTTCCCAACACAAGTCAATGCATCCACTTTGCAGATTTCCAGAGAGAGTTGAGTCGGGGGGCACAGACTGGATCAGATGGAGGGCAAATCACATTTGAACCAAACTGGGATGCATTCTATAGCATCCCAAATCTAATTAAGAACCCATGAAACTGTCCAAATATTCACTGCTTTTCTTATAGTTGCTGTCACTGTAGGTGGTTTGGCAGCCAAGAGTGTATTCCACCTGGCTGCCATTTTGTACCTCCTACAATGACCTTGGCCTAGTATTTTTCTGAGGCTTTGTGGAAATGAAGGGTGGCTTATTGCACGATGTAGTAAGAAATAAATTTTTTAAAAGGTGCCATTCTTCTCCTTACTAATAAGAACTGTGTGCCATCGATTGAATTCTAATATAAAGCAACTCTTCCCAGGGTGTTCTAGAGAGTACAGAGAAGTAGTTGGTGGTTCTCTTCCTTTTTGGGGACTGTGTAGCTTTCCCAAGCCCCCCCCCCAAGCTGGCTCTTCTGGGAGACCCAACAGGAAACTGAACTCCCAATCTCTTGGCTCCACAGCCAGAGACCTAACTCACTGAGCTACCAGTCAGCCATTCTCTTGGGGGCTGGAAAAAAATACTAGAAAAATCTCAGAGCTTTTCACTCAGACACAAAGCTCTCAGGGAGGCAGTGCCCTAAAGCTAAAGAAATATTCCTGTAGATGTTGCCTGTATTTATTATTAATTTGGGGGGGAGGAGGAGGATCCTTTGGAGAATATTCACAGCTCACTGGTGCTTAGGACCAGCAGTGGCCGGGCATCTGTTTTTCTCTGGATGGTTGGCTGCATTCCCCAGCCTGATACTAATAGCAGTGATGATATAGTAACAACCAATGCTGGCATAAGAAGCCTGGCTTCTCTAGGGAACAGATGGCGGCCATTTTGGCAGGTTAATTTTAGGCTTCGGTGGACGTTCACTTAGCCGTCGGGGCTTTTCATCTCAGGGAAGGAAAAATACGGGCCAAGGAAGAGAGGGAAAGCAGCCTGTTGAGCAGGATGGGAACTAAAGGATGATAACCCATGCCTAAGGAGTAATATTCATCCCTACTCATTCTAACTTCTTTGGAAAGGAACAGTAAGATCATGTTACACCAGGGCCTTCTGAACATTTAAAAAGCAACTGTTCAGCAGGGATGCTGGCAAGGATTTGGGTCCAAGTCCCAAGTCCAAGTCTTTGGCACCAAGTCCCAAGACTGAGTCTTTGGCACCAAGTCCCAAGTCTAGGTCTTTGACACCAAGTCTCAAGTCCTAATTCCAAGTCTTTGGTCCTAAGTCCCAATTCTGAGTCTTTGGCACCAAGTCTCAAGTCCCAAGTCTGAGTCTTTGGTCCCAAGCCCCAATCAAAGTAACATGGAACAGTCATCTAATCAGACAAACCATTCATGTCCACGTCAACTGACCCAACGATGCAGGATGGGGGATTCTGAGAGTTGTAGCCCAAACCAGAAGGGGGCTGGAATTTTTATTTTGGAGGGGCAGGGTAACCATTTCCAGGTTTTTGTCTACGGAGCTACCCAAGATGCTGAATCCATGGGGATATGATTCAGCACCATGGATAGCTCTAAGGAAGTTCAAATTAAATCTGGAGTGGATTCGCCACCCCTTCAAAGCCTGTCCACAGCAGCCGGCATGGGCTTGTTCAAACTTCTGACAAGGTTCACAGAGTTCTCCCGGTTTAGGCGGTTGTTCTCGGCACCGCACTGATCAAAGACAGGAAGTTAAGAAGGCTTCAAACACAGCGCTCTTACCTGCTTTCCGTCCAGAGTGTACAGCTTTTTGACCACTCCTGTCTCCAGCTTTATGGCTTCCGTGATGTCGGTGAGCACCTGCTCAAAGGAATGGGCCGTTTTCTTGTTCAGGAGGACGCGGACCGCTTTCCTCGGCTTCACCCCGCTCCGAATGATGGTCACCAGCTTGGGGCGCACAAAGTCTTTGTTCTCCCTTGCTTGGGCGCTGTTGCTGCTGGCCAGAGACTGAGGCGCCTTCATGTTGGCGGAGGTTTTCACGTTGACGGACCAGTTCGGGTTCACGTTCTTGGTATACTCAACCTTCTTAAAAAAGTTGTCTGATGAACAGACGTAACTTTCACCTTGGGTAGAGGGAAGAGAAAACAAGGCATCGGTTACAAAAGAGAGCAGAAAATCGCATTAAAAACCACAAACTACAGGCTCACCCAGCTTGGTTTTTGTGATAACAGCCACCTCACATGGGATATAAGCAGCACTGCCCTTGCGGTCTCATGTTCTCCAACAACCTATGTACAGGGGCTTCTTGTCTGTAGTACTGGCAGTGAAATAAGGCCATCTTGTGTAGTAGCTACTGATGGATTCACTCTCCGTGAGTGTATTCAATCCATTTTTTTAAAGCTATTTAGGTATTCAGCCATTAGGGATGGGTTTGGGAGTTCTTCTGAACTACAAATACCACAATTTTGCTTGCCTTCTAGAGTCCATACAAACATTTACGTTTGGCTCACCTGGGACCAAGGCCTAAACATGGAAGGCTTCAGGGTCTAGTTAGGCCTAGCTTCCTTTTCACAAAGACAGCTCCCAACTTTCGCTGGGGCAAGGCCCCTTCCAGCTCTGCAATTCTATGAATTGGTCAATTCGTCCTACGAAAAATTCGTCCTATGAAGCACGGTTTAATGCAGATCCCCATAGGAATGCATTGAATTCACCTTGGAAAGCATCCTATAGGAAACGTCATCTTACAAGGTTTTCCTATTCCCAGACATTTCATTTGTCTTACGAATTTTTGAGGGGTTACTGTAATTCAATGTTCTTAATTTATTTCCTGTAAGGAAGCAAAATATTTTATCCTTTTATCAGCTCTTAATTTTCTAACGTTCCACTTGAGTGAGGCTTTGAGTGAAAAGTTTCCCTTCATATCCCCCAAACTATGCTTAATTTTATGCACTTGGATCGTATTTCCTCTTACTCTGTCCTAAACTAAACAGACGGAAATATTGTTGCCTTTCCTTGCCTCAGACGGTTAATTACTCCAACTGCCTGTTTCTGCATCTTTTCTACCTGTCAGGAATATTTCCCTTTTAGGTATAAAAGCAGATTGTGACACAGTATTTCTTCCTGCCACTACAAGCAGCTGGAAAGGAAGCTCCTCCCTTGACAAATCTGAAGAATTCCATCGCCTGTCCTGGAGGGCTTGTGGCATTTGGACGTTGGATGCTTTGGCCAACCTGCCACATTATTCCACAACATCAACCATCAAGGATTGGTTTCTTAGAGATAGAGTTTACTCCTTGTCTGTTGGAAGGACAACAGCCCACACCATAATCTCACTGAACCCGGGCAGCCTACTTGTTTGCCACAAGACTATCATGCTTATCACTTACGACACAGTGCTAGAGGTAGTACTTCGTTAGTTAAAATTAACACCGGCTCAGTTTCATCCTTTTGGAGGGTCTTAAAGAGCTGCTCGTCCTTGGGTGTCCTTGGGTGTCCTTAGCTGCTCAGAGCATATTCAGGAAGAGAATGGAGAGCTACACTCCCTTCAACATATGGCCAAGGCTTCTAATAGGTTTATAAGACCAGGAAGCCTCTAATAAGCTTACATCAAATGGATGGTAGCATTTATCTGCCTTATTGTTTCACCACTTCTAAATCTAATTCCATCCTAAGGAGACAGCATTCAGCTAAACACACACAGGGACTCAAATGAAATGACAGACATAAATATTACCTAAGTATTCTGTTTATATTCCATCCCATGTTGCTTATAGAGCGTTGGATGCTTTACAACATAATTGTGCAGGCTACACATTGCGTCCCCTCGCCCCCGGCGAGCTGAGTAATCACTTTACCCATCTTAGAAAGATGGAAGGCTGAGTCAACATTGAGCCGGCTACCTGAGCCTGTTGGGATCAAATCCAAGTTATGAGCAGAGTCTGGACTGAGTCCCTGGGAAGATTTAAATGAACACTGAAAACCTAGTTATTCAAGCAGGCCCTCCCTGAGTCTGGTTCATGACTCCAGCATGCACTTGGGTTTAAGATTCATGCCACCTCTGCCTCTTTTAATTAAGTGTTTGTTTTGTTCACATTTGTTCATATTGTTTTATATTGTCTATTGCTTTTTTCACTTGGTTGTCTTATAATATGTAACATTGGTATTTTATTTATTTACCATTTTTGATACTCTTTATTGTTCTAACCTACTCAGAATAGCCTTACAGCTTGATGGCTGGTATGAAAATAAAATAAAATAAAATAAAATAAAATAAAATAAAATAAAATAA
>JAHTLZ010000288.1:5081603-5096635 GCA_023846285.1 Phrynocephalus versicolor
AGCTTTGTGTCAGCAAGTGGACACCTCCAGATGCAACCTTAGGTTACCGCGCTTGATGTGATTTCGACTCAACACTGGCAGGGGTTCTTAACATGATCAGAGAGGAGGGTTTTTTTGCTTGTTTTTTAACATACAAAGAGGGGCCAAGCCCAGTTAAAAACACTCAAATCACAAGGAGAACAGGAGAAGATGATGGTAAAATATGTTTCAGGACCTTGGACAGCACACTTCAGGGCATAATGGCAGTGCAGGGGTTGTGTTGACCCAGAGAGTGACCTCAAGGTCTTTTAGGAAGCCTGGCCGGCTCAGATCTTTCAGTAAATTGCCCCACTGTGTGATAAACCATCCCTTTTGAATCCAACTCCCAACATCTGCGGGCACTGAATTCCTGGCCTCTGGCTCTGTAGCCAGATAACCAACATACTGAGCTATCCAACCATAAACTCCAACCTCATCTTTCTTGGTGGCCTTCTACTCACCTTTCCCCACCACCACCAAATGCAACGGTAATTGATCTCTTTCAAATACAGGCCTGAAACCCGAGACACATCCCTTTGCTTCACCAGGAACCTGTAAAAGTAACAATAGACAGGGTCACTCCAAAGTTATAGGCTTTTTTGCATGTGACTTTCCCCTTGACTTTGTTGATGTACAATCGATTTGAATGTCACTAGCATGTATTTGAATGTTGCTAATCCATATTTTTCTCCAGGTGACACGGTGGGAGGTGGTCTATAATTGGCATTCAAGGTTTTCTGGATCTCCTCAAGGGAGTCTTCCTCTAAAGAAGGATGGCTCTTTCAGTATGCAGTCACACTATAATTAGGCAAAACATTCGGGCAAATCCCGGCGGAGAACATACCTGCTAATTGGAGTTCTTTTGAGCCACATCAATCCATGGAGACGATCTTGTTGCTCTTCACCAAGGTGTCTCTAGAAGAAGAGTTTGAAACACAATAGGGGATTTGGATTAATGCTTTGGATTCCTTGAAACATAAAGCATTATCGGAGTAACAGGCCCACAAACTTTTACAGGCAAACATTCCTCACCGTAGAGCTAAACCCTGGGAATTTTCTCTGTTTATTCAGTATGACATAATTTACAAAGTTACTCCACAGCACACATTTATTGACTGGAAACGAGCTCCAGAGATTGACAAAGTTATGAAAAGTTTTTTTTAAAAAAAAAAATAATAATCTGCATTTCTGCACTTGGAGCCTGAGATGACTCAAGAGACATGGAACCACCATTTAAAACAAGTCACCCTGATGGTATTTTTTTGACAGTCACCATGAACTGGGCCTAATGAATGGAGAGACTACAAGCCCCCTAATCCCTTGCAGCTCCCAGGCTCACCCACGTTCCTCCTATTCAAGCCAATGGTTATCATAGCACAGAAGGACTTGCTGGGCCACCGATACATATGCTGAATGTCATCTGAGGACTTAGACTTTTGGGCGACAGCCTCTACCCTTGAGGCTCAGAGGAAGGGGAATCCTGGTGAATCCTGGGAGCTCTAATGAAAAAAGAAAAGACAGAGCCAAGGTCTGTTCAGCACCTCTCCAAAAACTGAGCCATCACCTTCCCCCAAGATACATAATCCCTTCCCAATTTGGGGGACATGGTGGACCGTGGCTCCCATCACTTCCCGAGGCTAAGGATGGTTGAGCTTCTAACCCAACACTGCTGGAAGGTGGTAGGTTTTGGAAAGTTAGGCTAAAGCTAGTTGCATTCCAAGGCTAGGACCACTATTTAGAAAGAAAATATTTTTTCACCCAGCGCGTTGTTAGTCTATGGAACTCCCTGCCACAGGATGTGGTGATGGCATCTGGCCTGGATGCCTTCAAAAGGGGATTGGACAGATACCTGGGGGAAAAGTCCATCGCAGGTTACAAACCATGATGGAGATGTGTAATCTCCAAACTTAAAACCAGGGTACTTCAAGGGCCAGATGCAGGGGTGTGGTAGACAGATATCTGGTCTCATGCGCTCCCAAATGCATCTCGTGGGGCCGCTGTGAGATACAGGAAGCTGGACTAGATGGGCCTTTGGCCTGATCCAGCATGATGGCTCTTCTTATGTTCTTATGTAACCTAGGGTTCGCTTTAAGGATATTTTAGGGGAGGAAGAGGACAAGCACCACACTTTTATGAGGCTGCAATAGCCATCTGCTCAAGGAACAGACACATTCCCCCATGTTCCAGTGATGGGCATGTGTTGGCTGATTGTTTTTTAAGACTCCAAAAATCTTCCTTCTCCAGTAGTTAAACGCTACTTTACCCCCTGTATTGCTTCTGCCATTTTGCACCCACAGGGAACCAGCTGGATTTCAGCGAGAATATTTTTGAACGCCAGACATTTTTATTATCTTGCCGACGGCAGGGGGAGATTAGCAACACGTGCTAATTCTGATGCAGTGGCTGCGGGTACATGTTATACTCTGTCTGAGTAACTGCACTCTCGATTCATTAAAAACAGAATGGGCTGATTTACAGGGGTGGGAGAAGGGGCATCTTATCTTATTTATTGCATTTTTCCTTAAAGAACTTGCAGGCCAGGCATGTGTATATTTTTAGCCCTGTAGAGTTGTCCATGGCCCTACTAAGCCAGAACTGGTGCGGCACTGCTATTGATAAGACTACCAATATGTAAAGAAAAGCAAAGAGCCCAGTGGGAGACTTTACAACAGCCTTGCTTCAGACCCTACGAGAAACAGGGTTTTCAGATTTCTTGGACTACAAGCCCCATAACTCCCCATTCTGATAGTTCTGCCAACACTTTAAAGGCACGTCATCAAAGGGCCTGTGAGCCACATTTATGTGGTCTGTGTGTGAGGTGAGGGAGAACTACAAGAACGGAGGATTCTGAGACTTGACCCAATGGAAGATTTGAACTCATCTCTGTCAAGACTAGGGCGAACACTCCATCATTTTCCAGGGCGGCAATGTCGCTTATGGTGTCCCATGCACGGCAGTATCACCTCCATGAATCCCTTCAATGGAACCAGAGGACTTATTATTACATCAAGGACAAGTTAACAAAAACCGCTGCAGATTTCAGGATCCCTATTTTTTAATTTAACGCCAGGATCCAGAGAGCTGCCGTCATCAATGTGCCGTGGTGTTGTGTTCTGATTTCCCGAGGTTAAGGGAGCCCGTTTAATCTTGCAAACTTCAGGGGCAAATGGAGGGCGGACTGGAATCCCCCCCCCCTCCTCTACAGAAATGAAGTCAAAAGGCGGCTCTTCCCTCCCGTCCCTCCTTTCACTGTTGATTAATATCAAGCCTGGAGCATTGGCGCAGGTTTTGATCAACAGCCAGGGAGGCCAAACAGACCCCAGCAGGAAGCCCTTGCATAAATTTTGATCGTGGACCTCAACTGCAGCTCCCCAAACTGCAAGAGACAGTGAAAGCAAACCTTTCAGCTTTGTTACACCTGATCAGCTTTATTTTCCTGGACGGGCCTTCCCCGGAGGCGTTGTGTACTTCAGTACACTTGGCTCTGAGGGATTGTTTTTTTTTTCCTTTTCTTGTTGGTGCAGTTTTTTTTTTAAATCTTCCTTTCTGCTTTCATTTCACGATCGATGGCATTGGCAGCCAGATGGGTGGTATAAAAAAATCAAATCAAATCAATAAATACATTTATATAGGCACACACCTATCCACAATCAGGGCCACAGATGGGGGGAATCGACTCATTTTTAAGGATTTTTGTTGTTTGGTTTGTTGGTTTGTTTACCCCATCTTTCTCCTTAAAAGGACCCAAGGCCTTTCTCGAGCTCACCGGACACCCTGACAACCAGATTCAAGGCCCCAATGTCACGGGGTTTCTCCGAATTCCAGCCCACCCATCCCCCTGCTTTGAATGAAACAGACTTAGTTTTATTCAATACCTTTAAAAGTGTTTTAAAAGCAGCTTCAGTACGAACAAAAACGGGATGGCAGCTTTGCACTTAAGAGGTGACAAGACCTTATCCGTCCAAAAATGCATCGCTTCAAATGTCTCCTGTTTGCAGCCCTCAGCTTGTACAGTTTCCTTGCTTATCTCCTATTCACCTTCAAGCAACAGTAAATTAATGTGAAATTAATGTGGCTTCTAATTCTGAAGCTGCCCTCAATCTCTTTTTCCACTCTGTTCCCTAAGAAAGGCCAGGATTCATAAATCCACATTCCATAGCCAATCCTCACTGCATCGAGTCAGGAAATTGAAACACACACACACACATATATATATATACACTGTTTTTTAAAAAAAGATAAATATTTACAATCTTTGAAAGAAACATTATACTAAAATAAATGTGGCAGCCTTAGTTGATACAAAATTGGATTATACAAGATTCCTTTCGCCTCTTTTGTCAGGAGTGAACATAACAATTATGCAGTTGAAGCCTTCAATGACTCGTGACATGGAAACAGAAAGAATCATCTCAGAGAGTTTCTTTAAAACCTAATTTATTTATTTACTTTTGACATTTCTACGCTGCCTTTCTCCCAGTGGCGGCACTCCAGATGGGCCACAAATCATTTAAAATGTAACGCCTAAACATGGACAGGGGTTTCAGAACTTTCCAAATGAAATGATTAAAATAATTACACAATGATCCTACAGAACTGTAACAGTTTAATTCATTATAAAAGCAGATGCACTGCTTCTATAAAAGAGTACTGGAAATCATTTTAAAAGGACCTATCAGCTGCAAGCGTCGAGCAACAGAGGCTGGAGAATTTTGCTGAAGTTTAAAAAGATTTTAAGAACTCTCTCCTGAATATTTCATTTGAGGTCCAAGCAAGCCTTCATAGTTCGAATGAGTGGGTGGTCTTTGTTTTTTGTCCTTTCCCTGCGATAGAACAAGGCAACGACTCAGTCCTTGCTGTATTAAATGTTTTCCCCCGCCTCAATACGTTAATAATTCAATCCATTTATCCATCAGTCTTTTATTACACAGCCACGGAGGCAATACAATGCAGGGAAAAAATATTAAAAGCAGTTAAAAATTGCATTTTTTTAAAAAAAAACATGATGATGTGCAGCGGTGTTGTTCTAAAATGAAGGCTGCTTTTAAAAAAGATATTTCAAAGGTGCAAGAAAAACGAGTGTGAATGACCAAAAAAAAAAAAATTGGAGGCAGCTTTCATTTCCCCTGGCATTGAGATAAAACAGCGTAAAAGCCAGAGAATTCACAGCTTAGAGGTATTAATGTTATGACTTTAAAAAGCAAAAGAATTCCGAAGCATCGTTTTCCCTCCCCATCGATAAGATTGCGAAGGAGGCGGCGTGGACCATCGACATCGCAACTCCTAGAGCGACCTCCCCCGAGGCGTCCATGTTCTCTCCCGTAACCGGAAGTGCCAGCGGGTGCCGCTCTCCCCGTCCCCTCTCGGTGGCCGAGCCTCCCGGACGACCCATTTTTCGGCCATGAAATCCGTCTTCGTCACCGTCGGGACGACCAGCTTCGACGACTTGATCGCCGCCGTGACGGCCCCGGAAGCCCTACAGGCGAGTCTTTCGGTTCCGGGGCTCTTGGCTCCCGTTCCCCTCCTCCCTCCCCTCCGGGAGACCCGCGCCGTCGCTAGGCAACCGGAGAAGGGCGGTAGAAACGCCTGAAGCCGGCGTTGCGTCACTTCCGCTCCCTCTCTTTCCAGGGGATCCCTTCTGTCTCTATGGGAGAAAGGACTCCAGGCAGGGGAAGGGGCTCGATGGCCATCCCCCTCCTCCTTTTTATAATAAACCACCCCTTTTGAATTTCTGGTTAAAATACCTGCAGCTGCACAGCAAAAGGGCAAGGATTCACAGAGGAGAACTAGCTTCAAGTTCCCCTAGATTGGTCCACCCCTTTCTCTCTCTTTATTTCATCAACTGGCACTTACAGTCTCATTAACTCTCTTTCTCTGAAACATGAGCGGTAGAAAGAAGAGAAAGGGTTTGTTACTTGCAGTTGAACCAACTTAAGCCCCCCCCCCCACAGGTTTTGCAGGGTCTTGGCTACGGGAAGCTAGTCCTGCAGGTTGGCCGGGGTGCCGTGTGTCCAGAAGCATTTGCCACGGCTGCCTTTACCCTGGATGTGTTCCGGTTCAAGAACTCGATCTCCGAAGATGTGTGGACGGCAGATCTCGTCATAAGTCATGCAGGTAAAACTTCTCCAATGAGAATGGGTTGAGTGTCCAATGAATGGCAGAATGGCAACTGTCTCCCCTCCCCACCAACACACACACTTCCCTGCCACCAATAAACAAGAAGAGATGGGAAGGTACTGTAGCAGTAGAGGTAGATCAGCATCATCTTAGTAGTGCAGTGCTGGAAAGGCCAGTCTGGATTCCAACCTCCCTCTCAAGCAGGCAGAGCTGGGAAATCGAACTCCCAACCTCTGGCGTGGCAACCAGGTGCCTAAACCATTGGGCTTCCAGGGAGGTGCAGTTTTGGAGGAGGCGCCTTCTATAGAGGCTAATGGGCAGAAAGACCAACTCCCAGTGTTCTCCATAGAATCATAGAGTTGGAAAAGACCTCAAGGGCCACGCAGTCCAACCCCCTGCCATGCAGGAACCCCCATCAAAGTACTCCCGACAGATGGCCATCCAGCCTCTGCTTACAAACCTCCAAAGAAGGAGACTCTACCACCCTCTTTTGTGGCAGCATATTCCACTGCCAAACAGCTCTAACCATCATGAAGTTCTTCCTAATCTTCAAATGGTGTCCTCTTTCTCCTGTAGTTTGAAACCATTGCCCTGAGTCCTAGTCTCTGAAGCCATGGAAAACAAACCTGTTCCCTCTTCAATATGACATCCTTTCAAATATTTAAACATAGCTATCATATCCCCCCTCAGCCTTCTTTTACAGAGGCTAAACATTCCCAGCTCCCTAAGCCTTCAACCATCCTGGTCACACTCCTCTGTACCCGCTTGAGGTTGTTAACATCCTTTTTAAATTGAGGCACACAGAACTGGACACAGTACTCCAGGTGGGGTCTGACCAGAACAGAATAGAGTGGTACTATCACTTCCCTTGATCTAAACACGATGCTTCTGATGATGCAACCATTGGCTTTCCATGCCCCCAGGTCATCCATTCCCGCTGTCACGTGGTCAGTGTAATGCAAATACTCTGTCCATTTTATTTCTTCAGGCGCAGGCAGCTGCTTGGAAGTCCTGGAAGCTGGGAAGCCCCTTCTGGTCGTCGTAAACGACAAGCTTATGGACAACCATCAGTTAGAGCTGGCCAAGCAACTCCACAGAGATGGGCATCTTTACTACTGCAATACCAGGCATGCGGGCTCTTTTCCCCAACACCCTTGGGTGGCCCTTCTGCACATGGGCATTCCCCCACCTCCCTGAAATAATTTCATGGTGCAGCATCTGTCTGCTCCATTTGTTAGCCATCTGGACTCACCAGATGCAGAGAACGTTTGAACGTGAGGGTGCTGGAGCTGGCTTCAGAATATTTTAAGATGTCAACAGTGCCAAAGAGAAAAGTCTTTCTTGGCACCATTGCTCAAATTGGGCAAGACTTATGAAGTGATAGAATAACTGAACTGGAAGGGGCCCTCTAGGGCCACCCAGTCCAACCTTCTGCTCAAGGCAGGAAGGTTGGTCAAAACATCTGTCCAGTAAGTTTTCTCTTGCTTGATATAAAAGTGTGCTGCTTCTATGCTGCTCCATAGCACTCAAAGCAGTCTCTGGGCAGTTTACAAGTAATTATGCATTGCCCTTCCTTCCCTCCCTAGCGGGTTGGGTACTCATTTTACCAACTTTGGAAGGATGGAAGGCTGTGTGAACCTTGAGCCTGCTACCTGGAATTGAACCCCAGGTCATGAGCCCAGTTCTGGCTGCAGTACAGCAGTTTAACCACTGCGCCACGAGCCTCTTGATATGTCCGTGTTATCAATTCTGCTACCTTTTCTGTTATCCCCTGCTAATAACATGGCTAGGTTAAACTGCTGTTCATAGGAAAGTACAGTAAGACTGTACTATCTACAAGACCAGTATCTGCAGATTCACTGATCCACTGCCTGTACATATTAAATTAAAAAAAACCAGAAAGATATATTTATGCCTTTCCATGGTATGTTTACCAAAACTGCCATTATATTTAGCCAGAGACCATGCTATGTGTACCATTTGGTATTTCGGCATTTATTTTACATCCACGGGCTGATCCCATGCTCCTACTGTATATACTTCTCATCCAGTAAATGTGTGAAGGGACTGTAATTCTGCAGGATCAGCTGTGGATCACTCACAATCCCTTGAGAAATGAAAGATCAACACGGCTTATCTAGGAAGCCCCCACCCCCGGTGCCCCTTTGGTCCTGCCACAATCACTTGGCCCAGCTGTTCCCAACCTTGGATTCCCAGATGTTCTCGGGATGCACCTCTCAGAAATCCTGGTCAGCACAGCTGGCGGCAAAGGCTTTGGGGAGTCCAACAACACACGGGGGACCCAAGGTTGGGAACAATTGACTTGGCACGAACTCCTTGGGAGGGTTGTTGGGAAACAAGGTGTAGGTCAGGCAGAAATCCAAACAAAACAATATAAAAAGACAAAAACATGTGGCACCTTAAAGACTATCATATTTTAATGGAAGCTTTCATGGACAAATCCACTTCTTCAGACATACAGTAGCAGATTCTGCTACTATATGTCTGAAGAAGCGGACGTGTCCACAAAAGCTTACATTAAATATTGGTCATCTTCATTACATTAAAATTACATTTCATTTCATTACATTACATTGAAATTAATTACATTAAAAAATGGTCATCTTCAAGGTGCCACATGTTTTTGTCTTTTGTTTTGATATTTTGTCTGTAATTCTTGCACAGACTAACATGACGATCTCTCACTAAAAATGTAGATCAATATCATTTGTCTTCCCCCCTAAATAAAAGTGTCTTGGAGGAAAAACTGGTTGTAATGTGTGTGTAGGAAATTAAATCTTCCACATTAACATTTGATTGGGGGGGGTCTTATTTCCTCTGTAGAACCCTGGTGGAGACCCTTCAGTCAATGGATGTGTCGACCCTGAAGCCTTTCCCTCCCGGGCAGCCTGAAAAATTCGCTGCGTTCTTAGACAAAGCAATTGGTGTATGAATAAAGAGGTTCACCCATTTGAAAATCGCCTCCTCTCTGTAATTTCGGTGTGGATGTAAAGGACCCTGTGTATTTCTGCCTCCAGACAAAATCACGTTCTGGACCAATCCGAAGAAATGAAAGACATGACTTCCTTAATTGTTATTTTATTTATTAGTCTCATTAATGGGCGCTTTTTCTCCTGGGAAGTGGAGTGAAGGCAACTCACTGTGTTTGAAAAAAAAATTAAAAACATAGTAAATTATATATTAAGGAATAATTTAAGCTATAATAGGAATTAAAATACATACTGCATGATTCAAGACGTTTAAAACTTGAAAAACAAACTTAAACTCAACATCCAGGGACTCGGTTATGATGGTTAATGATGTGTTTTAGCAGCAGAGGGAGCCCTGCTCCTGATGATATATACTCAACACCCAGTTTGATTCCTCACCAATAGGAACCCTATGAATTATCTAGTAACAATTATTTTAAATATAGATAAGAACATAAGAAGAGCCATGATGGATCAGGCCAAGGGTCCATCTTGTCCATTTTCCTATATCTCAGCGCGGCCTCGCCAAATGCCTCTGGGAGCCCACAAGACAACTAGGTATCTGTCTCCTGATACCACTCCCCTGCATCTGGCCCTTGAAGTACCCTGTTTTTAAGCCTGGAGATGATACATCTCCATCATGGTTTGTAACCTGTGATGGACTTTTCCTTCAGGAATCTGTCCAATCCCCTTTTGGAGGCATCCAGGCCAGATGCCATCACCACATCCTGTGGCAGGGAGTTCTTTTGTCTGCTCTCACTCTCCCAACCCTCAGTTTGAGTGGATGTCCCCTAGTTCTGGTATTTTGTGAGAGGGAGAAGAGTGTCCCTCTATCCACTTTAGTCATGCCCTGCATAATTTTGTATGTCTCAATCATATCCCCCCTCTGGCGCCTTTTTTCCAGACTAAAGAGCCCCAAATGCTGTAGCCTTTCCTCATAAGGGAGGTCCCCCAGCCCAGTAATCACTTTAGTCGCTCTCTTCTGCACCTTTTCCAGTCCCATTAGGTCTTTTTTGAGATATGGTGACCAGAACTCCAGGTGTGACCTCACTATCCTAGACTGCGATCCACAAACTCACACAAATAAGCCTCCAAGGGGGCTACCATGATCGAGTCCTGGTGAGGTGAAAAAGACAGCAACTATGCATCAGAAAGCAGCAAAAAGAGGTAGAAGGGCACATTCTCCCCGGGCACAGACCCAGGGGCATGTAGATCACACACAGACAAAAGGAGGAAAGCAAAACTTGCACCTTTAATACTAATTGTGCAAGACAATGGGTTTTTCAGCAAGTGTCTCTTTGTCCTACAAGCTACACCTGCTGAACCAACCAACCACCTTCACAACTATTTTTAAAGGGGCAGGTGCTCCATGTTTTAACCCAGCCACCCAGGGTATCTTGTGTGTGTGACGTTTATGTGTGTGTGCGCGTGTGTTTCTGCATTTTTAAAGAGGTTTTCTCGCAGCCACTGACTCTGTATGAGTTTTCTGACATCTTGGCCCCAGCTTCCCATCCTCCGGGAACCAGGTGGGTGAAAAAAAGAGATTGTGTTTGGTGGATGGTTCCTTCTGGCACATATCGAGAAGTCAAAGACTGCTTCCAGATCCAGGCTGCAGACGGCAGAATGCACTACCTCACAGGGCTGTTGTTGCAGCACTAAGTGGGTGGGTGGGTGGAGCACCACCTAAAGCTCCTTGGAAGGAACATGGGATCTAAGTGTAATAAAAAATTGTTAATTAAAAAGCTCCACTTCCTCAAACCTCTGGCAACCAGGCATCCCAGCCGGGCCTTCTGAGGCATTCAGCATCCTCTGAGGAGCAACATCCAAGGAACGCTGAAGGCCACCGTCCTGTCCGAAGAAGGCAACTTCCCAGAGGCATGGTGAACCCACAACACCCAAACCGACCCAAGCGGTTCTGAAAAAGTGACAGCATGGCTTTTCCCTGGTGTACATTTTCTGTGGCTCGCTGTGTCAGGGCAGGTGGGCCAAGCACAAATGTCAGGACTCGCAGCCCCCCTGAGACTTGGGCTGAACTCCTGCTGCTCAGGGTTGCAAGTGGCACACGAGTAGACCCATGGAATCGGAGAGGATCCGGTGAGTCAACAGCTCTGTAAGCATCCGTGGCTCCATTGGTTCTGGGCTGGTGTAACCCATGGCTCTAAACAAGAGAACTGACCAGCCTAATTCTCACTAACCCACGTGCACACCCACAGGGGTGAAGAGGGCTAGTGAGACCTGGTGGCCCTGCTGCCGGACTACAACATCGACCCGCCTCAACCAGGGGTCCCCTGTTATTTTCCCCCCAGACTAACAAGCCCCAGCATTCCCAGGGACTTGGGAGTCTCCTTCCAGGGCAAGCTTTCCCCAAATCGCCCTCCAGCATCGGTTCGAAGGGGCGGGCGGGGATACTGGGACTTGTAGTCCAATCGAGCAGCTCCCTCCCCACTACCCCTCCCAGCTCAGCCCCAGGCTTCGGCTCCGGCCTGTCGCGGGGCCGCCCATTGCCCGGCACGTGGAGAGAGTTGCGCGCCCGATTGTGCGCACCTGCGCTCCCGGCGCGCGCCTTGAAAGGGGTGCGCGGGGCCGCGGCTCGCCCCCGGGCTGGCGCCGTCCGCTCCCGCTCGCTCGCTCTCCTACCCCCCCACCCTCCACGACCCCTCCTCTCTCCCCAGCCCCGCCGCCTTCTTTGGGGGCGCTCCTGCACCAACTTTTTCTGCAGTGGGGCGCCTCTGCGCCAGTCCTCCTCGCCCGACCCTTGCAGCTGAACTTCGGCCTCCCTGGCTGGGGTGGGGTCCCATCTCTCTTCCTCCCTCGCCTGCCCCCAAATTCCGCCTCTTATCTTTTGCTGCACCCCCCCTCCCGCCCCACACTTTTCTTGGGGCTTAGAGGACACCATGCAGAAAGGGTGGAAGAAATACTTCGGCCAGAAGTCCCTCAGCGAGGTGACCATGGACGAGTACCTGGCCGGCTTGGGGCTCTATCGCAAGCTCACGGCCAAAGACGCCACTTGCCTCTTTCGGGCCATTTCCGAGCAGGTAACACTGAGGCCCGGCTGCCAGGCGTTTCTCCTTTGAAAAGAAACGAGGGAGGGAGACATTATTGGTGAGCCTCGCGTCTCGTTCCCAGCCTCGCCCGAGCTTGGGAGGGCGCCTTTGGAGGCACTACAACGCCCACCCTCCCCAGCGGGATGGGAGTTGTAGTCCAAGGCCAGAATCTCCCCGCAAGTGCGGGCGGGTGGTACTTCGCTAGAGGTAGAGTCAAAGCAGGCACCTGCAGCAGGTAAAGAGAAGGCTACACCCCAGGTCACATGGGTGTTGGAGTGCGCGGTGGAGGATTGTTTCTCATGGAGATGAGCAGGCCAGCACGTGGTAGTGTGTGTGTGGGGGGGATGAGGGAAACGGACAAGTAGAGTTTTGAGGCAGTTTCCTGGAGCAATGGGATGGTCTGGTCATCATCATCTTCATCATCACATAATTGCAGAGCTGGGAGGGACCTTTATCCGTCATCAAAACCAGCTGGTGTCAAGGAGGCCCAGTGGGGAATCGAACTCCCAGCCTCCAGAAACGCAAACCTAGAGGAAAAGAGGAGGCTGGGTCACCTACTTTTTATGGAGCAGGTCTCTGTTTAACCCCCCTCCCCTTTACCTAGTGAGCACAATTCTGGCCAGTCTGCAAAGATGCAAAGTAGCTACAGCCATTTTCAGTTAAGTGCTGAGATTTATCCAGTGGTCTTGGAAATCCATCCCTTCCACAGGAAGGAATAATTACTGGCTGTGGTTAACATTTATGACCTATTTCCTGATTGCCCCAACTTCGGTTTGTCGGGCAATCAATATTGCTAAAAAATGATTTTTCGCAGCATCAGGCTAGTTAAGATGGATGTGTGGTATGTTAATAGAAGTTTGCTGCATTTAGCATGCTTTACATAAAAAAGCAGCTTTAGCCTTTTGCTTGGAAAAACCTTAACATTATAGTTTCATCTTCAATACTGAGTTCCGTCTTGAGTTCAATAGAATATATATTTTTGTAAGCTTTGTTGGTTTACTTCCATGTGGCCTGAACGTGTGTGTGTGTGTGTTTGGTAGCACTTTGGTGGGAGTGTCTCCATGGTAAACAGGTGTAATCCAGAAATTCAGTCTGCAAATTGTCTCTGATTCCCAGTTTTCGGGAAATGAGGTAAGAACTTAAAATGGCATTCAGTTAATTCATGTGAAATATTTCACACTGCCTTTCTTTGAGGTGGTTTACTCCCTAGAACACAATATTCAAACCTGAATACTGTATGTCTTAATTGTACGGGACTGTATATTGTCCCACATTATTGTAAGCGGCCTTTCCAAGGAGAAAGGTGGGGTAAAAATACTCAAAAATAAAATAAAAACATTTAAAAGCCAAAAAACAGCAAGTAGAAAAAAGGTTAAGAGTCAAACAAGCACCGTGCTAAAAACGCAAAACAAAACACCAAAATCACATTGAAAGAAACAACGGACAACACCCGATTTAAAAAAAAAAAAAACCTTCCAGATGTGAAGGATCAGTTTTTTAAACAGGTAATTTCCCCAAGTCCTGGCTTGCCTTTAAGGCAAAGAAATTCCTTCATTCTTTTTAACCTAAACTTCGAAAACAGTTTCATTTTAAGTGCCCTTTCAGTTAATGCATGGTGTGAGTGTTTAATATGTGGTGCATAGGTGCGCAAGTGGTACAAGGAAAGTGCAAGTTAGGGATGGTGAATGAAGTCCTAAATGCACCTACTCGGGAGTCAAATAAGCCTTCCTGGGCTCTTGCTTTCAGATTCCTAATTAGCAAGAACTCCTGGTTTCTTTTGTAGGTATATGCGTGCCAGATCCATCACATGGCTGTAAGAAAGGCTTGTGTTTCGTTCTTGAGGAAGAACCAGCGGAATTTTGAATCTGTGAGTTTGTTTGCTTATGAAGAATGTGTTTGGGGAAATAGAATACCTTTGCACGTAACCATTTGCATTCTTATTTATGTTTCACTTCGGATGAAATGGCTTTGGGAGGAAACAAACACACACACACTTTAACTGTTACATATCCCTTATAGAAAATCTGAGGGCAATTATGCTGTCCTCTGTGTAGCGGAGTGCATTTAGATACAGAATAACTTTTGCGCTGTGTCAGATAAATAAACAAAAGTATCAGATGCTTTTATTATAGAGTGCACTGGCTCTCAGTTCCCTTCTTCAAAGGGTTTAATTTAGCTTCCCTTTCTCTGCATTGTATTGCAATTTGATTTTTTTTTTTAAAATTTGCACCCGTTTCTAGTTCGTACAATGCTTGCATCAGTTTGGGAAGGTGAAATCTCTCCTGCTCATCATCTCTATTCCTTTTGTTTCACTGAAGAAGACAAAAAATTGCACCCTCCTTTTTTTTTTTTTTTGCTTGCTTGTTTACTGCAGGAGCATTTGAGTTATTTCATTCTGTCATCTGGATATTTTGAGATCTGAACTTTTGTGAATCTCTGTTTCCAGGGTTGTCCATTCTGTCAATTCTGTGCTGTCACGGATTCAAATGTAAACCTTGTTATCTGGAGGGAGTTATTCGATAATTGTTCTATAGTAGGGTTATAACCTATAATTTTAAAACATGTAGTGTCTGTTTAAATGTAAAGCAGTAGTGGAGAACAACCCACCACCATCCTCAGCTTTGCTGGTCTGGTGAGCAGTGTAGGCAGATGAGGGTTGAAAAGTCTAGCAAAATTCAGATTTTGAAAGGCCAGTCTTCCCAATTTAAAGGAATAAGTCAACAACACTTCTGAAAGCATCTCAGCAATTCTGGAAATGAATGCAGAGACTTTCCTCTGAGTTGGGAATGCCATTAAAGATGAATTTATTAATTGTATTTCTTTCTTTCTTTCTTTCTTTCTTTCTTTCTTTCTTTCTTTCTTT
>JAHTLZ010000288.1:5096645-5125253 GCA_023846285.1 Phrynocephalus versicolor
TTCTTTCTTTCTTTCTTTCTTTCTTTCTTTCTTTCTTTCTTTCTTTCAATAAGTACGTGGAAGGGTCATTTGAAAAATACCTGGAACGCCTCGGAGACCCCAAGGTAAGCTTCATATTTCCTTGTTTCCAAACATTTCATTTCGGTCTCTGGCTGCGCAGCCACATGTTTGGAGTTTGATTTCCCCACTGGGCTTCCTTGGGGGAAAAAGCTGGCCTGGGTGGCCTTGGGGGCAAGCTGCACAGTAGTCTCAAAGCGCCCCCTCAAGGAAGGGAATGGACAACCACTTCTCTGCCTGGAAAAGCCGTTTCCTTCAGTCAGAAATGACTTGACGGCACCTGAATATTATTTATGATCAAGGATGCATTGATTTGTCAGACCTGCACTGAAGGCAGCATTGTGTCAGGGAGATTTGATTTTTTTTTTAAAAAAATAACACCTTTCCTGCTTGGAATGGAGGTTGTCCGTAAAACCAGCAAGGTGACAGCGAGTGGATCCGTTATGGTGCAAAACTCTAGAACTCGTGCCAAGAAATATGAATAAATTGTATCAGGAAGTTAAAAAGTCTGTATCCAAGTGCATGTGTGCGAGTAGGCGTTCTCTTATTATTGCCGTTCCTTGCTACCTTTTTACAAGGACTTTGAGGCCAATGTTAATTCCTTGCATGGAAATACATTTTCCCAATGTTCCCCCAGCAGTTACGGTAACTCTTCAGTCCTCAAAATATATCGGCTTCAGCTGACTCAGCCCAGGCTGGGACATTCAAGGGCGTGATTTCCCAGCAAATGCCCCTAACTTGCTACTGCTAATCTGTATGTTTTTAAAATGTTGTTTTATGAAGACATGAAGGAGCCTTGTGGTGCGGCAGTTAAATTGCAGTCAAGCCTCTGCTTGTGAGCAGAGTTTTATCCCAGTAGCCAGTTTTATCAGGTAGCCAACTCAACGTTGACTCACCCTTCCGTCCTTCTGAGTCTGTTAAAAGGAATACCCAACTCTCTGGGAGGCAAAGTTATTCCTTGCCTAATCGTGACATAAACCACCCAGAGAGTGCTTTGCAGGAGCTGTGAAGTGGTATATAATTATCAGAAGCAACAACACAATTTAGTGCGTTTATACACGACCCCTAAACTCCGCAGCAAATGGCTGCAAGCTCTGGAGCTTAAACATGTTTCCCCACCAGCTCCGGAGTTTAGAGGAAATTAAGTGCGACCCCGCCCACCTAAGCGCGACCCAGCGCACTTTTCTTGTACCTGCTCTTCCCTGGTGAAAATTGTTTGATGCGGTGTAAGGATAGTGAGTGCGGGGCTCTCCTCACTTCTGTTTGTTTAGTTTTTTTGGCTCCCGCCCCTTTAAGAGCTCCTTTACAGAGAGAGGAATGTTGCCGCGCAAGAATGGAGGCAGAACAAAGGTGAACCACGATCTTTTCTTCCTTTTTTTCTCTCCTTCCCCTCACGCAGCCAGCAGCCAGGGTGGGGACACAGGAAGAGCGACAAGCCCCTAAGATCTCTGGTCCGAATTTAAGGGACCAGCAGATCTTAGGGGTCATGTAAAAGCGCCCTTAAACTGCTGTTGCAGTGTGTTGTTGATGGACTTCTTTCACATTTTTACAGTTTGATTTTTTTTTTTGTGGATCTGTAATTGGCTGTTATAGTAGAAAGGTGGCCACGTATGGTTTAAAGTTGAAATTTGGAACCTGAGATGCCTTTAGTTGACTCATCTAACCAGACATTCATCCACGCCCCCTAACTGCTGATAAATTATGTAGGGCTATAGATAATGGGTCACTGATATGGGGGGGGGGGCGTATTTGCAAAGCAGTCTTATACAACTGATTGCAAATGAGTGCCTTTTCTTTGCAAACAGGAAAGTGCTGGGCAACTGGAAATCAATGCCTTCTCATTGATCTATAAGTAAGTATTTGATCTTTCAATGCTACCCGTAGAGCTGTTTTGATTGTTAGGGAAAGAGCCCAGTTTGTTCATTTCAAATTGTTTGTCTTAGGTCAGGGATGTCCAAACTTTTTGCAAGGAGGGCCATATTTAGTGAGATGAAAATATGTGGGGGCCGACCATTCAGCCACATTTGGCCCCCAGGCAGGACATTGGACAATTCTCTATAACATGCAAGGAGTCGGGGAGAATGCTGCAGCAATTGAGCTAGGGTTTGGTAGGCTGGGCGGGTGGCTGGGGGAAAGGACAGAGGCAGGGAGGGCAGGCCAACTGTAAAACTGCAAGCTGAAATCTCCATCCAGTATGGGGAGTGGCCAGCTGGCGGGGATGCATGCCAGGCGGAGCAGGTGGGGAGAAGAGGCTGTGGGCCGCTCAAAACTTGAAAACGGGCCGCATTTGGCCCCCAGGCCTGACTTTGAACATGCCTGTCTTAGGTGGATCGTTGGAGTTGTTTGAAAAGTCTTCCAAGGGTGGAATGACACATTGAACCTAACCAGGCTTTTCTGTCAAAATGTGTTGGGTCACACATGCAGAGGACCAGATGAGTCCTGCAACTCTTTTGGGGTGGATAACAGAAAAGCCCATTAACGTGGTGACATTGGGGCATTGCTGTTTTACATGGAGATGACTTGGGATCATGGGTGTTATTTTGGGCTGAAGCTCCATGTAGCACAGTAGTGGCGAAACTTTGGCACTCCAGACGTTTTGGACCTCAACTCCCAGAATTCCAACCCTGTATTGCCAATGACAAAGGACTGTGGGCGTCGTGGTCCAAAACTTCTGGAGGGCTGAAGTTTGGCCACCACTGAATTGTAGCATATGATGGCAATGTCGTAGCCTCCCGTAGGGTGTTGGATGTTGGACCTCCACCATGGGCTTACATTGGTTACAGACCAGCTGCACCTACAGAGCTGTGCTCTGTCTACTCAGTTTGATATAGTATTTCCCACCTAGCATTTCCAGGGAAACACAAGCTGAATGTCTCCTGTTCAATTCTTGCTTACCTAGTCGAGACTTCATTGTCTATCGGCACCCTGGGAAACCACCTTCCTATGCGACGGACAACGGGTTTGAAGAAAAGGTAGGCCAACTGGAGTTGAAGAGTCCAGACTGAAGTAGACTTACAGAAAGCATGGGTTGTTTTTTTTCTTTCCGATGTTGTGAGTTATGGAGATGATGATCTGCAGCATGTACTGTAGTGGCATTGTTCATAATTGACAATGAATGATTCCAACACCATTGCATAGTAGTTCAGTTTTTAAGACTGTTTTTCCATGGTAGGTGCTACTTTGGAGCAGAGAGAGAGAAAAAAATGCTTATGGGGGAAAGAGTGAAGATTCAATCAATCAATCAATCAATCAATCAATCAATCAATCAATTTCTATATTGTCCATTTTGCTACAAGGCCACTCTGGGTGGTTTACAACAAGCAATAATACCAAAACTGAGCAACTAATTTTAGTAAAATAAAATTAAAATCCAAATTACAGCCTACTAATCAAAATAAGAACAATAGCAGTTAAAATAGAGATAACACCAATAACTACAATATAAACATCAACCTGGAATGCAAGATGGTGGGATGAAAGTTAGCGCTGGAACGTTACTCTTTGTGTTCTGGGGTCCTGATTCAAGTTAAATCCTCACGTTCCAGCAGCTTTCTAAACAAGACTTCGCTAGCAACTGTATGTTCAAATCTGCGGATAGCTGTGGGCAATGATGTATTGATTGCCCCACAGAAAAGTATTAAAGCTAAGGGCCAAAAGGCATCTGAGCAAGTATGGTAGTAGTTTTTCCTAGAAACTAATTTAATTGCTCTCTGAGATATGATTACATGTTGTATATAATGTGTAATTTGGCTGAGGGTCAAATTACACATTATGTCGAATGCCTCATTAGCAGGTATGTTTCTCCTGGGAAGCACAGTGAAAGCTTGAACTCTTGGTCTCTGCCTTCAACAGCCAGGCACACCAACTCACAGAAGAATTCCAGGTCTCTGGTATAAGAACTGTAGTTTAAATTCAGTTATTGACCTAGACTAAACCCATTGAATGAGTGGAATTTGGCTAGCTGTTTCCTCAACAGGTCCTGTACATTCGTGGGGTCTGCTCTGGGATAGGGTTTAGTCAGTGTAGCCTTGTGTAAACAATGTCCTTGCACTTTATCTCCATGGGGCCACCCATCGATCCAATTCAGTGAAATGGATACCTCGTCAAGAAATAACTATTACTGAGAAATAGACTCCCCTTGTAATCAAAGGCACTTTTATAAGAAAGAGCAAGTAATTGCACAAGAACAGCAGGGATTTCTTCCCTTATGGAGAAAGTTCCTTTAAAAAAAATAATTACTTAAAAAATAAATAAATCAGTGGATCGTGGGAGTTCTCAGTAAATCACTTAACCCGGTTGGTGGGGCTTTCTGAAAGCCTGGGTTCAATTCTTTCACTCTGGTTGACTTAAAAGCATCAGTTCTGATGATGGGGGGGGGGGGCATTCCGCCACAGTGTCGTTGGTTGAATCAGAATGCTCCTGTTAACGATGTCCAACTGTCTAATTTCAACAGCCAGAGTCCTCAGTGCTGTCTGCAAGGCACAAGCAGGATCTGAACCAATGCAGATTTAAACTGGGAAGCCCCGGGCCATACCATTGCAGATTTATTTCAGCTAGGAAGCCCATTTTTTTTAAAAAAAGAATTCTTTATCTTTCAGATTCTGCTGTGTTGCTCCAGTAATGGACATTATGATTCTGTGTACACCAAGCAATTTCAATCGAATGCTGCTGTTTGTCAGTGTAAGTAAATACTGCTTCTTCTTGATTTTACATAAGAACATAAGAAGAGCCATGTTGGATCAGGCCAAAGGCCCATCTAGTCCAGCTTCCTGTATCTCACAGTGGCCCCACCAGATGCGTTTGGGAGCACTCGAGACTAGATCTCTGTCTCCTGATACCATTCTCCTGCATCTGGCCCTTGAAGTATCCCAGTTTTAAGCCTGGAGATGACACATCTCCATCATGGCTTGTAACAGGTGATGGACTTTTCTTCCAGGAATCTGTCCAATCCCCTTTTGAAGGCATCCAGGACAGATGCCATCACCACATCCTGTGGCAGGGAGTTCCACAGACTAACAACACGCTGGGTGAAAAAATATTTTCTTTTGTTTGTTCTTAGTCTCCCAGCCCACAATTTGAATGTGTGTCCCCTAGTTCTGGTATTTTGTGAGAGGGAGAAGAGCTTCCCTCTATCCATTTTACTCATGCCCTGCATTATTTTGTACGTCTCAATCATATCCCCCCTCAGGTGCCTTTTTTCCAGACTAAACAGCCCCAAATGTTTTAGCCTTTCCTCATAAGGGAGGTGCCCCAGCCCAATAATCATTTTTGTCGCTCTCTTCAATAGTTAGTCAGTTGTTTTCTCAGTTAGAAATATGATAGCACTATTCAGAGACTTGAAAGGTGGTCTGACAGAGAGGAGGGGCAGGATCTGTCTTTGACGATTCCAGAATGCAGGACACAATAATAATGCATGAAGCGACAGGAGGCCAGGTTTACACTGCATATTGGGAAAAACTTTTTAACTGTTAGAGGAGTAGAACTATGGAACCAATGGCCTTGGGAGTTGGTGAACGCTCCAATGCTGGAGGCAAAAATCTGCTTTGTTTTGGATTCTTGTGTTGAACAGGGATTGAACTCCATGGCCTTGGAGACCACTTCCAACCCCATAGTTCTGTGATGCTATGACAAATTAAAAAAGGAAATGTAGCCACCCAAATAAGTTGGTTGGGTGTTCTTTGAAAGCTGGATTATTTTTTAGATCTGAGTGGCAGCTTATAAACCATTTTAGAAGCCCGTTTTGATTTATTTCATCCAGCTTTGTTGTACGAGATTTTGTACAAAAACGTCTTCAATGTGGATGAAGAGGAGCTGAGAACAGCTGTAGAGATGTTTCGAAGCGGGGCAAAGAAGAACAGGAACATTGCGGGGAGTGAGGATGCCCACTATGATTGCTCACCGGAAAAAGCATCCAGAAATTCTCCAGAAAAGAGGTACTATTTGCCGGGGGGGGGGGGGGGGGGGGAAAAATAAATTTTCTGAAAAAAAATCAAGAACATCTGAAATGACATGTAGATTTAGATTTATTTATGTTTACAGTTTTTTTTAACTCTTCACATGCTTAGTGCCAGGAGTGTGAAATGTTGGAACTTGGAATATGTAGTTTTGAGAATATAGCATTTAGAGCAGTGATTCTCCACCTGTGGGTCCCCAGATGTTCCTGGACCGCAACTCCCAGAAACCCCTTCCAGCACAGCGAGTGGTAAAGGCTTCTGGGAGTTGCAGTCCAGGAACATCTGGGGAACCACAGCTTGAGAACCGCTGATTTAGAGGAGAATGGATTAGACAATATGAAAAAATATTTTGACTAGGACTGTTTAGATACACATCAACCACACGATGGCACCATGGTGCTTTTAAAGACTTCAATATGTTTGTTTTCCAGTGCTGGATATGCAGTAATGATGCAATTATCTGTGTTTGTTTAGGATGGAAGAGTGGGAAGGTTACGACTTGGCCAACCAACCAGAGGAGAAGTACAGACAGGGCACTGAGGAGTCCAAGGTTTGATCCACGAAGCCAAAGGAGATCTTATATTTCAAAGTGTCTCTTCCTTGGACTGTCCCAAGATGGACCCTCTCTTTTCGCCTTTCCCCCTTTCATGGTGGTTTTCTTCTGGGGTTAAGGAGCGGGTTATACTTTCCCATTCCAAATTCTACTTTTGAAGTGGTGGTGGTAGTGCGATGACCACAGGAAAAGTCTGGGGAAATGGTGCCTCTTCCAAAATCAAATTGGTGTAACAGAAGACTAGACTAAAGCTACCTTAGGTATAGCTCAGGACCCTTGTATCTGCAGGGGATCCATTCCAAAATAGTTTTACCCCACCTTTTTCCCTGGAAGGGACCCAAGGCAGCTTCAAACGTTCAAGGGTAATATATAAAGTTGGAGACAACGAATATTCAGCAGCAAAACAAAAGCAAAGTGTGCTGCTTATATACTGCCCCCGATAATGCTTAAAGCACTCTCTGGGCGGTTTACAGTTGAATTATGCAAGAGACACATTGCCCACTGCCCACAGCAAGCTGGGTCCTCAATAGGGAAGGATGGAAGGCTGAGTGGACCTTGAACCAGCCACCTGGGATTGAATCCTGGGGCTGTGAGCACAGTTTTGGCTGCAGTGCAGCTGTTTATCCCCTGCACCACTAGGCTCACTCATTAAAGATGATTGTTTAAAGCTAAGAACAAAGAATGTGAAGAGTGATCTTGCATCATTAAAAACACAGTATTAAAGCTAAGCGGTTAAAGAAACAAATATAGAAAAAAATGTCACTGAGAGATGGAAAGCAGAAAAATGGAAAGTAAAAGGAGCAGAGAACAGATTTCTGCTACTCTTTGGGGGGAGGTGTCTCCAAATTAGGTGAAATTAATCAGCATGCCTGCAAGCTCAAGATCTGTTTATTTATTTTATTATCCATTGACTAGTCCCCTTGATTTCTTGAAAATGGAAAAAAAAGATGGCTTCTATCCCAAAATAAATTGGGCTCACTCCAGGCCCCCTCTGGGTTAGGCCAATTAAACCCCAGAAAATGAATTCTCATTTGTTAATAATTTTAGATGGAGGAATGATATAGGGATTTGTGGAATATGCCTCTTAATGATAAACTGACTTGTGAAATTAGAATTAGGAAGGGATTTTAGAAATCTAATGATTTCAATGGAATATGGGATAAACTGTTAGCATATGTATTCCAAAAGGGTAACGGGTATACACTGGGAGAAGACTCAATGTATTTTTGGAACAAACTGGGTTGGTTGCTATCTTAAGAGTTGCAAGTTTATTTCAAGTCCCGAATGGGTGGTGGGTTGCACGGGGCTTGTTTTGTCAAGTTTGGTAGTGTTTTGATTAATTTTTATTTCGTTGATGGAAGTGTCTTATGTTTTATCTTGTAGTTTTACGTTAAAATTAAAAATATTTTTAAAAAACCATTGGTTGAAGGGGGGGGGGGAATCAACGGATGCTGCAGAATAGAAGACTCTCCCTTGATTTTTCTGTGTTTCACATGAGAGGCCAAGCAGGCACCAGGTGTTCCTGGTGCCGCTGGGACACCAAGGGAGGTGCAGAGTATAAACTGCAAGATGAGTTTTGTGACAGCTCCCCTTAGAAGGGAGAAAAGCCAAGCCGAGTCACAGCCGTTCCTCTTTCTGACGGGTGAATTTCTACCTTCGCAGCCTCCGGATAATCCAAAGATGCCCTTCCCTTACAAGGTTCTGAAAGCGCTGGACCCAGAAATCTATCGAAACATTGAGTTTGATGTTTGGCTGGATAGCAGGAAAGGTACCTGCAACTACTTGGTGTGCTGTTGTTGTCTTTTTGATGCCATCAAGTTGCTCCTGATTGGCGATGGCCTTATGAGTGAGCGATCGCCGGCGTGTCCCTGGCTTCCCCCTGCCCTGAGAGTCTTGTCTTACAGCACTATCTCTTGTTTCATTTTGCACTGTTCCAGCCACCTAGGGTGCTTTTACACAACCTCTAAAATCCACTGGCAACTTAAATTTGGACCAGAGATCGTGGGGGTTTGTTCTGCTTCCTGTGTTCACACCCTTCTGCACTCCATTGCTCCTGTCTGCGGTGAGGGTGGGGGAGAAAAAAAGGGAGAAAAGAATGCAGGCTCACCTCCACTCACCTCCGCCTGCCTTCCGAGCAGCCCCGTAGGGATTCTAGGCTGTTAAAGGGGCGGTGGGGACAACAAAAACAAACAAAAGGCGAGGAGAGCCCGGCATCCACAGCTTTATAATCCGCATCAGAATTTTTTTTACCTCCGGAGACCAGGTACTTGTAAAATGTGCTGGGGTGCGCTTAGGTGGGCGTGGGTGTACTTAATGTTTTTTTAAAGTCCACAGCTAGTGGGAAAACAATTTTAAGCTCTGCATCTGGGAGCCCTTTGCCTCGGATTTTAGGGGTCGTGTAAAAGCAGCCCTAGTTGGCTCCAACCTACAGCAACCCCATGAATACATTGTCTCCTTTAAGGAGTCATTCCAGCTCCTATTGGGGCTTCCTCTTCCATCTTTCCCAGAGAATCCTGCCATCTCAGGATGTCTTATTTCAGCCTAAAGGGCCAGGAAGGCAATAGAACAATATCCCCTCCAAGTGGTGTGATACAGTCATTGTGGGCAGTGAGTGCATGATCTTTAGCTTAGGGTTTGTGTTTTCATCTCGCCTTTCAGAGCTTCAGAAAATGGATTATCTGGTCTTTGCTGGAAGACAGTACTATCTAGGAGACAAATGTCAGGTTAGTCCTCTACACTTCATTCATTCATTCATTCATTCATTCATTCATTCATTCATTCATTCATTCATTCATTCATTCATTCATTCATTTCAAATTATATACTGTCCATCTGTCTACAAGGTCACTCTGCAGCAAGAGACACGAGACGAGCAAATAAGCTTTAACAAAATAAAGATAAAAGTTCCAAACGACAACCTACTAATCAAAATAAAAACAGTAGCCATCAAAGCCAACCAACCAACAACAGTATAATAACAACTACAGTACAGAAAGATGCAGATTGTCCAGTGTATATTCTAACAATACCATCAAGTTAAGACCGTATGGGACGGGTTCTTTAGTGCTGGAAGCATTGGTTTATGCGATTTCTCTTTAAAAGACTGGTTTTAAGTATAAGCCAAACCAGTACGATGGAGGGGGGGGGTGTTTGCTTTTAAAACTCACCTTCAATTATTCAGGAATGGCTGCTTTTGCCCTCCTCTTGACCTTGGGTTATTCTTTTGGTCATTCTCCCTATGATCTACTTCAAAAATAAGAGCTGCCTCTCCCCCCCCCACCACCTCCAGTGCTCTAGTGGAGAGATCAAGCATCTGTGAGAACCCTGGGAGTTACACCTGCTCCCCTGAGGTCTCAAATGACAACCTTCCCTATGTTTTTGAAAAATGCAAACAAAGCAAAACAAAAACCCCCTGCACCTCTTGGAGATACTAAGGTAGTTTTGCTTTGCTCCCTCCAGAAACCTGCTTTGGGCTACAGAGATGCCTGCTTCACCCTACTAGTTGCAGCTCTGATAAAGTTCCCACGCTGTCCAAATGATCTGTAGAAGGATTGCATGACAATATTGCCCCCTGTGCCACCCAATGAGGGACTTTTCTGAGCACTTAATTTTTTTAAAGATTGTTTAAAAAATAAATTTAACACTAGAAACAACTTTTTAGTAAGTATTTTTTAAATTAAGAGCATTTTTAAAAAGAAGTGAATAAAGTACTTTTTAAAATAAGTTTTTTTAAAAAGAAAATTACGGGTGGGGGACAGATGATGCATACGACCATGTCCTGAATTACAGGTTTCGTTTTTTTTTTTTTTTTAAGAAAGTGAATCAGAGCTATGTTCGAGGGCCCAATCCAGTTGATGAAGCTACGCTGCACTCTGCCAGCATAGCTCAACCCGGGCTCTGTTGTACAGGTGGAAGTAGAAGAGATCGGCCATTGATGCCAACAGGACAGGAGGCACTGGGTATCTCCTAGCATGGTTTCCATGTTAGAGTGCTTGGGGGCAACCAAATATTTATCTAAAATATTTTTACCCCACTTTTCTCCTTGAAAAAGACCCCTTGCGTTGTTGAAAGACAATACTTAATGCTAGGAACAATGAGTATAGAACGGTGGCTTATATAACAATGAGTATAGAATGGTGGCTTAGTACTGAAGGAGACAATACTAAAGCTGAACACAATAAGTATGCAAATGTTTAAAAACAAATAAATGCATACCAGGTTTCAACCCTTTAGAATTATGAGTGTGTTGATTCATAAAACGAAGGTTGCCAACTTCAACTTTTCAGTGGCATCGGTAGTTAGGAAAGCTAGAAGTTAAGTTATCCTACTCTGCTCTGTGCCTTGGGACTTCCTGCCTCTCTTGTTTTCCCAGGTCCGACTAGAGGCCGGGGGTAAATACTACAACGCTCACATACAAGATGTGGGGCAGGATAACCTGGTGACCGTCTTCATTGAAGAGCTGGCGGAAAAGTATGTGCTTGTTTCTTCTTTCGCTCCTAATCTCTGGCTGAGTGCTGCAGGTCAGCCCCCCTAAAAGTAGAAGGACTCTCCAGTATGCCAACTAGAGATCGGCACGACTCAAAAAATTGTGTTTCGTTTGTCGTTTGTCGTTTAGGGGGTCCGTTTCGGTTCGTTTTCATTTTTCGGTGGGTTTTTGCAAATTTTCCGTTTCCGTTTTCGTTACATAACGAAATGAAAAAAAAAACGAAAACGAAAACTTGTTTCGTTAGCATTCTTTTCAGTTCAATGTATTTGCTGCAATGAAAACGAAAAACACGGCAAAATTTTTCGTTTTCGTTTTGTTTTGAAAATTTTTTCGTTTTCATTTTCATTATGTAACGAAACGAAAAAACGAAAACGAAAAATTGCTCATTTCGTGCCCATCTCTAAAACCTAACAAGATGGTAGCAGTGGTCTGTACATATAGAGAACTTAGTGGCCAGTTCTGAAATGAGTGGTCTGTTGGCAGTTTGTGTGTGATGGTCCTCTCTCTGCTATTGATTTGTTGTGGTGGTTCAGTTGTTAAGTCGTGTCCGACTCTTTGTGACCCCCATGGACCAGAGCACACCAGGCTCTCCTGTCTTCCACTCCCTCCCAGAGATTGGTCAAATCCATGTTGGTTGCATGGCTGATGCTGTCCAACCATCTCATTCTCTTCCTCTTTATGGACCACTGCTGTGTCATAGCCAAAGGGCTTGAGGAACTCAGAGAAGCTATGAGCTCTATCATGCAGGGCCACCGAAGACAGAGAGGTCATAGTGGAGACTTATGACTGAGTGTGGTCCGCCTGGAGTAGGAACTGGCAAGCCACTCCAGTATCTGTGCCAAGGAAACTCCATGGACAGTAATAAAAGGGTAACTCAAAAGGCCAAACACAGGGATGTGGCATCAGGGAACAGGGATCTAGTTGCCTCATGTTCCTGGAGGCACCTGGTGGGGTCACAATGAGATACAGGCAGCTGGTCTAGATGGGCCCTGATCCTGATCCAGCAGGGCTCATCTTAGGTTCTTAATGAAGGAATGCCTTTGGGGGCCTTTTAAGTTAATGAAGAGTAGTACCTATTTTTCCTGAGTACCCTTAATTTTGCTTGCAGCTAATTCAGGTTCCACTAATGATACAACTCAATTTGTGTTCTTACCGTTAGTATCCTTCTGCTCTCAATGTAAGCTTTTTGAGTTGATTTTGCTGGTAATCTGTTGTTCATGGAATACTGACTTAAGGCATTTTATGTGATGCTAACACTGGTTGGGATGTTTTTGTGTGTGTGTGTGCATGTGTAGGCACGTCGTCCCATTGGTGAATCTGAAGCCTGTGACGCAAGTGACACCAGTTCCTGCATGGAGTGTAATTTCTACTCGAAAAGGCGGAAGCTATCAGAAGATAGCCGGTGAGTATCTGCTGGAGGACAGAAAGTGAGAAATAAGAATGGTAGCCGTCTTGAGAGAACCAAAGGAACATTTGTTTTCTGGTTTGGGTTGTGCAGCAGATTTGCAGTTGTGCTCTAAAAATATCAAAAGTCTGTCTCTCTTTAAGTGTTTTTTCCACTCGACTGAAGTATGTCCAAGAAAGAGGATCCCTTTGAGATCAACTGAGAGGCTAGCTCAGTTTAAAGTGCCAGCATGTTCACTTCCCAGCAAACCATGGTTTGGTCTGTAGAAACCTTGTCTGTTCTGATGCCACTAGCAAGCCGTTGTTTGTTAACCAGCTACAAACCACAATCTCAACCTTACTTGCTCTCAAATTCAGGCTTGTTGTGATATCCATACCCAGAATCGTGGTTTGTCGCTTGCTTTCTTTGGCTTTCTCTGGAATACTCTGGAAAGAGGAGTGAGAGAAATAAACTGGAGATTAAAGCAAGCTTTGGTTGTTTGGTCATCTGCTGAGCAATTCGTGGCTTATGATGTGTGAGTTTATTCCGCCATCAGATTCCTTGAGAAAGGAAGGAAGGAGGTAGATGCGGCCAGCCAGAAGCTATCTCTTACAAGAGGATCACAAAAAGATGAAAACATTATGATATTTCCCAGTCTGTTACCATTGATTGGTTCCTGGGCATCCCTCCACATTAAGGGAAGTAAGAACTGCATTTGAGGACTCTCTAACGGTGAATGAAAGAATTACATTGCGTGGCTGAGCCTTCAACGCAAACAAGATGCATGGCAATTGGATTATTTAACAGATTGACTGAAAAAGTGGTTCCAGTGAATCAGGTAAAGATTGGTTTGTTTTTAATTGAACTCATGCGCCTGGGAGGTGGATGAGCTTTGAAGTTGGCTGTAGCATTGCAGGCTGTGCTGCATTTGGTTGTGAGTTTGTGTGTGATGCTGCCATCAAGTGAGTTTCCTTGGCTGAGAGGGGATTTGAACCTGGGCCTCTTTGAGTTCCAGCCTGCCACTCTATCTGCTACACCACACTGCCTATCCGACATATGCTTTACCCATTCCTTTATCCCTGTGCAACTTCTCTGGCTGCTCCTAATCTGAAAAGAAGGAAAGAAATTGCCGTAGCAACAGTGGTTTTCTGCCATTTCTTGGGTTTAATTTGAAATGTGGGAAGTGAGGTGTTTATTTCGTGTGTGTGCGTGTGTTTGTCCTCCAGTTGCCGCTGAGATGATTGTGGAAAGAAGGTATGCATATATACCTCTCAGCTGCCTTTGAGTATAAGCACACAAAACGTGGACTTCACCCATGAGAATTCTCTGAAATTCTACTCTGGAAAAGTGTTCAAATGAATTTATTTTCTATCAGATTGCCCCAAAATAGTCAAAATGCCTGTGTGAGAAATGTTAAGCAGAACACAAGCCAACATGGGTCAAACTGCATTTTGCTTCATGGCGAAGATCTTCATCAGGTGGGCATTTGCCTCTGTTGGATTTGTGCGATGTTTTATTTGTGTTACTTTTAAAATTTTATTTTGTGATCCAATAGTGTTCTCTCTTTGGTGTTTGACTGCTGTTAGTTCTTCTGTGTGTGTGTGTAAACATTAGAAGCACAGGACACTTTTTATTAATAAATGGTAAGTACAGAGGTTAAGAATCGTCTGCTTAAAGGAGACATTTAGAGATGGGCACAAACCAGTAGTTCATCAGTTCGTGCTGTTTATTTATTGGCTGAACAGGACTTTGGCACTTTCCAGCCCCGCTGCCTCTGGGTGCTTTCCCACCAGAGGTGGTAAGCCTGGGCAGTGCCAAATGCTTAGATGAAAAACAAACTGGCACGAAGTGACGAATCACCAAATTTTGCCCATCTCTTGGGACATTCCTTCCTCTGTGGTAAAGCAGGAGTGATGTTGTCCTTTGGGCAACTGCTGGGAAAAACACACATGAGCTTCATTTGAAAACAGTGTTGTTTTTAAAGTATCGAAAAACCCCTTCTCAAATTCAATATTGAATTAAAATAAGGGCTCACTTAAGGACAACCTTTGTCATAGGAAATCATAAAACCGATTACCAATAGGTACTGAAACTGACATTCAAAAAATTATTAGGGGAGAAGAGACTAATTTTATTGTCACACTATTTAAAAATACGAGTTCAGTTTGTGCTAGGATAGCACAGATAGCATCACATGTAATTCATCGGAGCTTAAAATGAACAGCTGTTCCCACCTGGAAATGAACCTGTTGAATCATAAGTCAGGGAGTGTTCCAGATATTTCGAGAACTGTTCATTCCCATCACCCCAAATTCTGGATGAGGATGCAGCACATCAGAGGATGGACCATACAATTCCTATCTGAAATCCAGTCGCTTAGCATAATAAATTGCACAGGAGTGGGCCTGTTGAATCTGCGTCCAATTTGTTGATTCAGCTTCATCGTAAGTCCCATTGATCCAAAATTGATCTAGTTAACTTCATTTGAATCAGGGAAAACTGCAGAAATGTTGACTCAACTCAACCCACATGGATTTACTGGACCCGCTGCCATATGAGTCACCACGGTAAACATCTGGATTCCAACTGCTGTTGCTGACTTATTTTTAACACAATTAAGTAACTCGAAGCATTAAGTTGTCAAGTGACCGAAAGAAGTGCATTGCTGACATTGATTATTATTTTCCACGGCGTTCCGTTGCCACATCTTGTGTACAAAACCGGCTTTGGTGGTCTGACATAGATGCCATTTTCTTACTCTTTCCCTACAATTCGTAACTTTTGAACTTTTCTCGTACTGCTGTCGGCTGGTATTTACAGAAGGATTTTGCACCTTGAATGTCAAAAAGTGGGAGATACATTAAGATTCAGCCCAGTTAAATAAAAGAGGGTCCTCAATTAACTCATTCATTAGACAAAGTTTGGAGGTTTGTCCCTGAAAACTGAAATTTGATGAAAAAGAGTGATCTTCTGTTTCTCATTTAATAAACCTAAAACAAATCATGTCAGCGGGTGCCAGCATATAACGTGACTCTTTTAGCAGATGTTGCATTTGGTGGCTGTTGTTCTTTTTTTGTTTGCAGTGTTATTCAGATAGACAGCTAGATTAATAAAACCCAACACATTTGACAAATATATTTTGTAAATAATGGCGGAGGATGATTTGTTCGCTTTTTCATTCCTATATTTAATGTTTCGCAGCTTTGCTACTTCTGCCTTGATTCATTGCACCTCTCGGTGCTTTATCGTTTTTAATACTTTGCTTGTTTGCCACTTAGCGTATTTGTCGTTAGGGTGGCAGATCAATTTTTTAAAAGCAGCAGACAGTGGAATGGACTTGTAAATCTGCTTCATAACATCAAACTAGGTTTTTAAAAAAACATTTAGAACGCGGAAGACGTCTCATTTAAAAACAGCCTCTGAATTCAGCTCCGGAGAATTTGCCACCATGTTTTGTGCTTGCAGATAACATTGGCACGCACGCACGCATGCACGCGCACACACACAAACACAGACATCCCAAAGTCCTCTGGGTGTTTCAGATCACAAGGACCATCATTCCTGATCCATTGGTGCATCTGCTTGGAGTTGGGCACAAAGGCACCTGTTCAGTCTCTGGGGGGTGCTTGTCTACTTGGGGCCGTAGTTAGTTCAGGAAATAGGTGGATCTTGGTTGTGCCTCTAATGGCAGGGTAGCAGCCATGTCCAGATGGATATGGACTTTGGAGTAAAGTTGTAGACAGATTTTGGCAAATATGGGGAGGAATGGAGGGGACTAAGTCGCGAGTATTCCCATACCCATTTATAGGCCTGTAGATGGTTATTACTTTTTTAAAAAAAGATAACCCTTTGGGCAGCTCATCTGAGCAGCCTCTTTCCTCTGGGTTTTGCTTCAGTTAATCCACTTCAGCTGTTTCAAAAGATATAGCTGTATGAATGATCAACCTGTCAAATTCAAATGAAAGTTGTAAAATAATATCAAGTTTACAGCGCCGTAATATAGTGCCGTATTAAAACCATGCAGCTCATATTTCTTGTGTTCTGAATGAAGATAGTCATGCTTCAGAAGGACTTGTGGGTAAGGTAGAATACATTAAAATGGCAATGGATTGCCACTCTTAAGGCGAATTGCTCATAAGTAGAGGTACCACTGTATATTGACCTGGAAAGGAGGCGTGGATAAAGGGGCACCATGGCTCCATTTGCGTGTCATATTTAAGCCATGGTTTGTTGCTATCGGTTGTGAATTGTCCTGCAAAGCTAACAAACCACAGTTTGGTCTTCCCAGGCAGCTCGCTAAAGCAAGCCAGAGACGAGACCATGGTTTTCATTTTGTGACAAGCCAGTGTCAACATCCTAAGTGAGTGGGAAGCAAGGGCTGTCATTCGTGGTTTGTGGCTGGCTAACAAACCCTGGATCGATTGCAGGCGTGACTTCAGGCACTGCAATAAGCCAGATTTCAACAAGAAACCCCTTGCCACTTTTTTGGGGTGCTCCTCCAGGACATTGTGAGTTTGACCATGACGTTCTGGTAGTCACTGCCATGGCAATCCAGCATCACATGGTTGCGTTCCACACCATTGTGAAAGGAGGGCTTTGCAAGACCCAGTTGTATCACTCTTGAGGGATGCATGAAGTGAGTGATTTGTTTATAAATGCATTGGGGTGGCCTCTTCTGAGTAAAGTGCTTAATCCGCTCCCCACTTGAGTTTCCTAATGGCTCCATTCTGGATTGCTGGATGACCTTTGGTGACACAACTCAAGGCAGTTTGGTCGTTTACACTCATCTTCCTCTTCAACCCCCGATTCATAGTATTTTTAGAAGGTTGACGAGTTGACTTGGACTCATGCCCTTCCTATCGGTTTTGTCTGGGGCTTAGTTTTCTGTAGCTCCGGCTTTGCCTTGAGCGTTCGGGTTTGGTCCTGCAGCTCAGCTGAGAGAGGAAACCCTGTGGATGCAAACGTGTCAGCGGAATGGGGCTTAGCGCCTTCTGTTTCCGTGGTCGTCCACTCGAGGGGCTTTCCCACACTTATGTGTTGTCTTTCCAGACATGGATATCAAGTCCCGGAAGAAGTTCTTTAAAAAGGTGAGAGGCAAGGAGGTCTACATGACAGTGGCGTACAGCAGGGGCCATCCCGCCCTTCCTCCTCGTTTGCAGCATGGCCTTCCATCCGACCGATCATCTCCAGTCCATTGTTCTCAAAATGGAGGCCACCTGGGCCCTTACGAACACTACCATCCTCAGAACACTCAGCGGCTTGGAAGGGGTTATGGGATGTCGAGGTAAGAATCTTTGGAGTGGATCACCTTCCTTCCTTCCTTCCTTCCTTCCTTCCTTCCTTCCTTCCTTCCTTCCTTCCTTCCTTCTTTCCTTCCTTCCTTCCTTCCTTCTAACCCATAGTTTTATAGTTGATATGAAGCCAGTTCTCCCCTCCCATGGACATCTGTTGGGATTACTTTGGTGGGAATTCCTGCATGGCTGCAGGGTTGGACTGGGTGGCCCTTGCGGTCCCTTCCAACTCTTATGAGTCTACAGGAGTAATAAGAAACTTGAAGCAGAAAACAGAAGCTTCTTGTGAGTGATGTGAGGCCATGCAATTAAAAGACTCAATTAGATTTGTTCACAGTTCTAGTATGGAAAGTGTCATGAGCAATGCCTGGAAGTTTCTTTCTAGATACATCTGAATAGCATCACTTTTTTTTTGTCCTTTGAAACACAGGGGATCTGGCCGGTTTCTGAACCGGAACAACATAGTCGGGTCAGAAATAGCGTTTTATCCAGCTGGAGGGAAGAGGTGTTACCAGAGCTATGACAACTTCTCATACAGATCACGGTAAGTAGTCAGAAGAATCTCCATGACAGAGGGAAGAGCAACAGGATTGCTTATTCTTTTGGTTAAGAGAGCAGCTTTCCAAACCAGGTATTATCTGCATGGTGTTTTGCACCACATTTGGTTTCATTTCCCACCCAGCATGGCAGATGATGAGAAGCCAAGTGTGCTGCTTGTATACTGCCCAATTGTGCTGGGTTGTTTACGATATAATTATACAGGCTACAACTTGCCCCTGTCCCAGCAATTCTTTAAGAGATGAAAACAATTGCAGTTTTAGCCCTATACTCATGTGTTTTCAATGATGTCAGCTGCCGTGGGTCCTTTTTTTGGGAGAAAGGCGGGGTAGTAAATAAACGAAAATATATAATGATATGTCTGTGAAGATTCTCAGTCATCCAGGTGAGTTTATCTGGAAGTTGAGTCATGGCAACTGGACTTCTTTTCTTAAGAAACATTTCACTGTTCATCCAAACAGCTTCATCAATCTGATGGAGACTAACAAAACAGTTTAGATGAGCAGTGAAACGTTTCAATCTCTCGAGAAAAGAAGTCCAGTTGCCATGACTCAACTTCCAGATACATAAGTTTCCTTCATCTAAGAGGTTTGCAGCAGGATTAATCCCAGATTTGTTAAGACAAAAATGCAACATTTTAACATTGTGCTTATTGTTATGCATAGATGGTTCCCCTCCCCACATCTTCCCAAAATACTTGGCCTTAGAAAATGTATGAACAGTAAAAGTGGCATTTAGTCTCCCCATCTTTCGGACAGTTCTTACAGCCGTAGTCGCAGGCAGATGCAGTGTATCAATAAGGAGTGCCAGTACGGCTTTTCACCTGAGACGGGTGAGGACCCGCAAGGCTTGGAAGAAACCATCACATTCTATGAAATTGAAGAAGGAGACGACACCGCTTTCCCTCCTTTACCTGTAAGTAGCCGAGTGGAAGGCAGTCAAAAAGAAAAATGGCAGAGGAGTCCGTTCAAGTAGATATCCCATGGATGGATGGACAGATGGATGATTAGGCACATGGAAGGATGGATGGATGATGGATGATTAGACACATGGTTGGATGGGTGGACGGACGGACGGACGGACGGATTAGACACATGGATGGATGGATGGACGGACAGACGGATGGATAAATGCATGGATGGGTGGGCAGATGGACGATTAGACACATGGAAGGATGGATGGATGGATGGATGGAAAGATGATTAGACACATGGATGGATGGATTAGACGGATGGATGGACAGATGGATGGGTGGGTTGGTGGATGTCTGGAATGGGGTGGTGGGTGGGTGGAATGAATTGTGAATGCTGTGAATAATTCTGTGAATTGTGAATAATCTCTACAGCAATGTACAGTTGTTTTATCTACAAGAGATGACTATGGGGAGAGAATGTAGTTATATCACCTGTTTACAGTTCTGATGAGATATTCTTATACCCCAGAATCAAGGTAGCCCAGCACCAATAGTCTCAGCTCCAGCAGGATTTTGGGTAGCAACAAACGGCCCAAGTTCTATCCCACCTAACAAGCAGGGCCTAAATTCCTCCGAGGAGGAAGTGGATGAGCCGAGTGATAACGGTAAGAGCTGAAGGACTGGTAATTTGAGGGGCTTAAAAGTATCAGTATCTTTGCATGACAGGACTGACCGTAGGCAGTTGGAAGGCTCGGGGGAGAGAGGAAGTACAAATATAGATGTGTATGTTCTTTGTGTTACAGTTGTCCCCCGCCCTTTCGTGGTTCATATACTGCGGTCCTGGTATATTGCGGGTCTGCAGTACATGAAAAAAAGGCCTTATGGGGTAAGGAGGAAAGGTCTTCCCAGGCTCGTCAGAGGCCCCAAAAGTGCTTCCCTGCAAACCGGAAGTGACTTTTGGTAAACCAGAAGTGACCTCTGGATCACTAGAAAGCACTTTTGGGACCTCCGAGGGCCCGGGAAGCCCCTTGCAGGCCCGTTCAGACCAGTGCCAGGCCTCGGGTAAGGACAAGAGCCCCCAGAGAGCCCCCCCAGTCTCGACCCAACTAAGCACCTGCATATTGCGGATTTTCAATTTTCGCGGGTTGGGTTGGGTCCCTAACCCCTGCGATAGGTGGGGGTTTACTGTACCTTTTAAAACAGGAGTTTGCCCATTAAAGGCCATCGCTCCTTTCCACAGTGGCTTCCTTAAGAAACTGATTGGGAGTTTTATCCTGGCAGTCGGGAAAAGTGGGGGAATAATGCAAAGGAACACACAACCCAGAACTCAGTTGGTTCTCATCTGTGTGCACAGAGGAGGTGGGGATCATGGGGCGCATATTCCTACAAGTGTTTAGGGACTAACGTGCTACCATTGTTGTCAAATCTCCTTATCCTAAACCAAAATCTAAAGAGATGGATCGCTCGGATCCTGCAAAAGAAAATAGCAGTTGAGATCATGTGACATCGTAAAGGAAGTTGCAGCCCGAGTCTGCCCATTAAATCAGTGGGAATTGAGTGAATCAACTCCTCTGTAAGTCTCATTGATTCAGTGGCCAGACTCTGTTTGCGCCTTCCTATGCTAAGCCCTAAGATTTCGGCCTGGAAGTCTTGAAGCTTTTCCCTTAAATATTTGTCACGCTGTTTGCATTTCTAATATAATTCCTGATAAACGGCTCTTCTGCTCGGCTTTCCTAGGGGAGTACCACGAGGATTATCTGTACACCCCTTCAGGTGAGTGGTGACATTTTCCATGTATGTTTTTTCAGAATAGCTTAAACCTTGTGCACTTAAAAAATCAAAATACCCGCCCTGTTTCAATATTATGTTTCCTCGTATTTTTCAGATCCAGACTGTGAGGGTCAAGGAGTGTTTAGTGCTACAGAGTCTACTGCAAACTTAGTAAGATTTGTTAAAATTAACCTTTTCCAAGGGATATTAACATCTGGAGCAGGGAAGCTGCTTTTAGACTCCAGTGTAGCATGGATTGTTTCCCTGGCATTCTCTGTATGAGTCTCTTTGTTCCTTGCTTGTTGCGATCCCTGTTTCATTCTTGTGAAAGCCGTGTGTGACTAGGTTTCTACCCACCTTTGGTTTAGGACAGCCTTGGGTCCCCCAATGTTCTTGGACTAAAACTCCCAGAATCCTTCACTATTAGCTGTGCTGGCCAGGATTTCTGGGAGTTGTAGTCCAAGAACATCAAAAGTGTGTTCTGCTTGTATACCACCCCATACCACTTCAAGTAGTCTCTGGGCAGTTTATAGTTTTAATTACAGTATGAAGGCTACACCTTACCCCCCAACTCCCTGGCAAGCTGGGTACCCTCAGAAGGATGGAAGGCTGAGTCAGCCATGAGCCCATTACCTGGGATTGAACCCCAGGTCATGAGCACAGTTTTACCTGCAGTACAAGCATTTAACCACTGCACCACAGGGGCTCCTTCAAGGCACCCAAGGTTGGGTTAGCAGAACTGAGTGTGTGTTGCCATCATCAGAACAAGGAAACAGGCTAACATGAACAGGCTACATACTTAGCTTTGCTTTAGGCAAGACTTCGGGCAAAGGGAGGCATGCAATCTTGTACAAATAACAGGGTTATACCAGGGGGTTGTGTTTAGATTGGCTTGCATCAGCTTGCTTCTCTACCTGTTTGATGTGTAATTAGCCATTTTGACATGAGGGCGTCAGTGCTAATGCATTGCATCAAAGTTGTGTTCTTGCTGTGATGGTGACCTCGCTCTGGTGCTCCGAAGCTGCAAGGCTGGAAAGGGATTGGCAGCTGCTGAATCAAAATGGAGAAACAAAAGCAATGTGGGCCATACCAACAACACCCAATCCCACCCTTTCTGAACGATGTGACAGATGCTCCGTTTTGCCTGACGTCACCATAACAACCAGGCCTTGGTGGATTATAAGTTTCAAGTGTCAGTCAAATGTTTGAATAGCCCAGTCATTACATTGGGGGGGGGGTAGCGGCTAATGCAAACGGGAATACAAAACCACAAGTCAAAGTGTTGCTGATCGTGGTTGTATGGTGAGTGACTGCAAAGGAGAGAGTTCAGAATCTCATCAGGCAAGGGCTTACGACAGGCATGTCCAAACTTTGGCCCTCCAGATGTTTTGGGCCACAACTCCCAGAATTCCAAGCCTGTATTTCCAATGGCAAAGGACTGTGGGAGTTATGGTCCAAAACATCTGGAGGGCCGAAGTTTCGACATGCCTGGCTTAAGAAATGCGGGTTCAAATCTCTCTTCAGCCAAGGAAGCTTCCGGGTTGCTATGAAACTGTTAAAAACCGCACCTTAAATGTCTCGTTTAATTCCATTAAGATTGCTAAATGGTGGGTGTGACTTTACAGCCCAGAGCATACCTTCTGTAGATGCTGTTTTGCAGTAGGTTTTCCAGAAGCAGCACACCCAAGTGAATCACTTTAGATTCTGTTTTCCTCTTTTCTCTCTCAATCTCTCTCCCCCCATGTGTGTTCCATGTTGTCTTGACCATCAGATTTTGGCACAGTCTGCTTCTTTCATTAATACATTCCAGTCGTCAAAATCCCACCATACAGCTGACGCGTTAGAAAGGATGAAGGCGTCAGATATCTGGCCAAACACAAAACATCCTCCTTTTGTCCTGTGGCTTTCCAGACTGCTGTGTAGTCACTTTTGATTGCATGCCAGCCACCGGCTGGAAGTCTTCAATTAGAAAAGATTGCTGTCCCCGGTTAATGGGTATCCCTCACTTTTTGTAATCCTGGGAATACACTGCTTTTTATTTGTTCCTCTGTCATTTAAAGACTTCCTCCTTCCATCCCCAGGCTCCCTGGTTTTGCACACTATGGGCGCTTTTACACGACCCCTAAGATCCGCTGGCCCCTTAAATTCAGACCAGAGATCTTAGGGGTTTGTCGCTCTTTGTGCGTCTCCACCCCTCCGTACTTCCTGGCTGCTGGCTGCGTGAGGGGAGGGAGGAAAAAAAGGGACAAAAGAATAAAGCCTTACCTCCTTGGTGCCGGTGGACGCTGCTGGGGGAGCCCCAGTCACTTCCTGGTTCCTCTTAAAGGGGTGAGAGGCAAAAAACAAAAACAAAAAGAAGCAAGGATAGCCCAGCACATCCGCATCAAATATTTTTCACCTCCCAAGAGCAGGTACAAGAAAAGTGCGCTGGGTCGCGCTTAGGTGGGCGGGGTCGCACTTAGTTGTCTGCAAACTCTGGAGCTGGTGGGGAAACATTTTGAAGCTCCGGAGCTTGCAGCCATTTGCGGCGGAGTTTAGGGGTCGTGTATAAACGCCCTATGAAAGAGATATATGCAGGGATTGAAAAATTGTGGCATGGCCCCAGGATGTTTTTAATTACAGGAAACTGATATGTGCCTATACATATTTCATTCTGAACTAGTAGTGGTTTAATAAAGGGTGATATTTTCCATTTCCTAACTCTTCTATCTAGTCTCTGCAAGATGGGGGATCAGGTTCTCTGTCTTCCCAAGAAGGAGTTGCTTCGTACAGTTACTCCCAGAAGGTAAGTTTTGTGAGGAAGGAACCATGACTAGATTGTCAAATAATATTCTAACCTGAAATGTCTCAGTTATTTGTGCCCCACAGAACAGTGTGTTCTCTGCAGAAGCTGCAAAAAAGGGATATTTTTGTGACTTTATGCAGATTCCATGAAAACTACAAGCATACCTTAATTGCAAAGACACCAAGGATTGTCTGTTCGTCTTTAATCAATTTAAAAAAGCACCACTATGTGAAGTACACAGACCTGCTTCTGAGCCACCTCTTGAGTATGGGCATAAGTTTTTAAGTTAAAGAAATCTTTAACTACAAAAAAAAAGCCATCCATCAGGAAAACCACCTATGGGTAATGTAGTAGCTGAAACGAAATAGGAATTGTCTCAGAATGAACCATTCCCAATAAAATGTAAAATATTTTTAAAACACACACAAGTACAACACATAAGGAAAAGGCCTCCCTTTAAAATATCCCCTTGGTCAACCAGTTGTTTAAACGAAAGTATTCCTAAAGAGAAAGGTCTTCACCTACTTGTAGAAGGGCAGCAAAGATGAGGCCAGGCTGGCCTCCAGTGGGAAGGAGTTCCAAAGTCTGGGAGTAGTTGCATGCCCGGGTGGTCCTCTCATTTTAGGGGGAGATTTTTTGGGCCCATCTGATAGGTTTGCTAATGGTAGAAATGAGTAGGAGAAACAGTCCTATGTCTAACATGTCTTCCTTACTGTATCTAAAACAGGAGTTCCCAACATTGGATGCCCCAGTTGTTCTTGGACTACATCTCCCAGAAGCCTTTGCCACTAGCTGCGATGGCCATGATTTCCGGGCGTTGTCGTCCAGGAACATCTGGGAAACCAGGTTTGGCAACTAGTGGTCTGAAGCCAGTGTGTCACAAAAGTGAATTTTCAAACTCCCCCCACCCCAAATGGCATTTCCATAAGCATTCTTAAAGCAATTATGCCTGAGATTCCTTCCAGTCATTATTAGGCTATTATAAATGGAAAGTTGCGCTCATTATTACCAGAGCAATTTCCATGCCAAGTTATTTATCTTTGTGCTGTCTTGCATTGTGTCCGCTGTAGCTTTTGCAGTAATAGTAACTCTGATGATTATTATGTCCAAAGATCACACAAAGAGATGATAAAATTAGATCAGATAGAGTAGCAGAATTAGTCCACTAGGCTTTATGCAATTAATATAACATTTCCCACCTCCAAAAGCTCATCAGGCAGAGAAGGTGTCAGAAAATGACCATGTCAAGATATTGCAGGATTTCTGGATATAAACTGGTGGAGACCATGGTAGTAATAGAACAAAAGGATGGTGGGATCATTGACATTGCAATTCCAAGGGATGCCAGAGTTTAGAAGGAAGAATTGGAACAGTAATAAAATACAGAGACCTGGTAATTGAAACATCTTGCTTCTGGATAAAACACCCTTCAGCAGTCCCTGTAGGCTTTGGGAATGATATCAAGACATTTCACCCAGTTTTACAAGCAGTTGTAGGTCTCAGAAATAACACCGTCAGAGTTAATAAAAGGCAGTATTAGGAGCAGCACCTTAGGTAATACCCTTAAGTATTTGATTAAAACTTGTAAGTGTTATGTAATGCTGGTCAATGTTTTTATAATTTTAATTGACTGTGCCTGGTGGTTTTGTATAATGATGGTGGTGGTACAGAATATCCCCCACCCAATAACCTCCTCTCCTTCTTACTTTGTGGTTCGTCTTTCGCAGGTGATGGTGAATTCTGCCGTTATTTCTTCTTCCTCTTGCGTCAGCACCACTCCAGCCGTAGTCTTCTCCTCCAGCTCGGCCACCGCTCCCCAAGCCAGCGTCGCCACCTCTGCACCCCAGAACGCCGTGCACCCTATTTTAGTGTCTCCCCCTGTGGGAAGGCCAGGTAGGAGCACTGGGCTTTTTTGTTTAGATTTCAAATTCTGCACACCCGCATACCTTCGTCCGTGCACACGGCATACAGAACACACAAGAGCAGCGGAGTTGTGTCCAGTAAGTTTCATTTGGATATAAGAAGCTTTACTTTCCTGAAACACACATACATGCAAAAGTGGCTTTGTTTAAATATGTTTCCGTGGCAGTGCAACATATACATACACCCATCCCTAAGCATATTTATGCATGTATAACATAATTGCTAGCATGTCTGCATGCACGCACAATTGCTAGCAACGATTGAGGGTGTCCAGGGCATGCATGCATGCATGCATACATACATGCATACATGCATACACATGTGCGCATGCGCGCACACACACGCCTTCTCCCCCACTTCCCTAAAACGCTCAGTCCTTTTTAATGGGTTGGAAGGAGTTGGGTTTTTAGAAGGCTTGTACGTCAGAATGTTCCATCGGGAGTGTGTTAGATCTTGCCCATGCATCATTCTCATCACCTGAAAAGCATCCCTGAGTTTGATGTCCTCCTTTGACGCCTAAGACGTCTGATGCCTCCTCCAGTGAGAGGCAACTCTCGGGTTAAAGGTTAAGGAAATACTTCATCCAGTTCTTTTAGTAAGAAGTTTGCAGATCTGCACTGTTTAATGTGCAAATTGGAGCATGGTTATCTTTCAGAAGTCATGCTTTTTAGATTTTTTTTTAAGTAAATCCCTGAAATAAAGTATTCATATTTTTTGAAATACATCTGTTAGGGAAGAGGACACAGAAAGCCACATATAGTCAGAAAAATAAATGCAGAAGATCCTATAAGGCTGGGGAAGGACCTGCCGTAGGAGGGTCTGTGGGTCATTTTTGCACCCTATGGTTGAACCTTGCTGGGCTCCAACTTAATCTTCCTCAAATCCCTGCTTGCAATTAAAAATGTATACCTGAACAGCTGTATATAAATAATAATATGGATTTGTTTTTAAGAAGTCAAAAGATAGGAGTAATGACCGGGGAGGGGGCCAACACACAAAATCTTGGATTTTTTTATATGTTTTTTCTTCCTCTGGACCAGTCATGGAAGAGAAATTTTATTTACAAAGCTGAGAACTTGTTACGTGTTCAATTGCTAAAGAGATATGTTTGTCATCCTTCAGTACAAATAGTCTCAGCTCCATTGCATCAGTCACCATTATTATTTTTTAAGTGCTGGACTCAAAGGGAGGCAGGAGAAATGAAAGACAGCCGCACAAACATTCAAGCTGGCATTAATGACATTAATGCATCCAGCACGCCTCAGATAATGAAACAAGTAAAAAGCCCACTTGGTTTGGATACCTTGTTCCCGGCTACTTTTCCAGGTGACCCTTGGATGATAGGTAAATTAGTTTATTGGCTTTTTAAGGGAGCCATTTAGCATTTCCTATTATTATTAGAGGATGAGGTAGGCATGCCTGGGGTATTTAAATGATTACCATTGGGCTACCTCTGCAAGGGAGCCGGCTCTCAGAGGGGCTCCTGGAACTAAGTTTAGGATCATTGCTCAGAATGGATTTCCTAAAGCAATAAAGGGTTCTTCTATTTTTAGCTTTTTTTATTGCCAGCTTCCACGGTAGTAACAGCTGTAGGCTTAGCTCTCCCTTGCTGAGTGCTGTTCGCTTAAATATCAGGCATTTTCACGGCCGGAGAAGTAGGTCTCCTCAACACCATCAGTGCCTTGTGGGAAAGGAGTCAGAGGAAAAACCTGCTGAGATGGCCCCCAAACGGAGCAGAGGACACACGTCCATCTCTCAACCTCAGTGTCCGATTCACAATAGCGTCCGTGGTCCTAGAGCCATACTTCCCAACCTTGGGTCCTGAGGTGCCCTAGGACTTAAATCTCCCAGAAGCCTTTGTCACTACCTGTGCTAGCCAGAGTTTCTGGGAATTGTAGTCCCAAAGAGCACCTGGGTCACCCAAGGTTGGGGAACCCCTGCCCTAGCATGAAAATAGTCATGGTTGGGCTCACAAAGCCCATTGTCCCCGATCTGTTGGTCGAGGCTGCTTGGGATTGGACACTAAGGCAGCTGGGAGTTGTAGTCCAAGACCATCTGGGGACCCAAAGTCGGGGACCACTGCTCTAGCCACATTTAACTTTCTCCACAAAAACCCATTCCACATACAAGAGAGAGACCACGTGACCCTATTTGTGACTGGGACCGTGGTCATTAAAGCAGGCAGAACCAGGGCCTTGATAGTACAAATGATTGGGCCATAGGGTAGCTCTCCGTTCTGCGGGAGAAGACTAGGAAACCATCAGCTTCCACGCATCCCTTGACATGCGGACAGCCAACCATTTCAGTTCAGAGCTAGACAGACTCAAGTCATGTCTATTTTTTTTTGTTTTAAATGTATATTTTCCTCCACCTTTCTCCTTAAGAAGGACCCAAGGCATCTGTCAGCATTAGAAGGCAACATATAAAGCAAAAAAATCAAAATCAAAATAAAACTGCTATGTATGCAAATACTAAGGAAAGGATCAAGCAAGTGCCACATTAAAAGGCAGTTAAAAACCGGGAATGGAGAACCTTCAGCCCTCCAGATGTTTTGGACCACAACTCCCCACCGTCCTTTATCATCGGCAACAAAGGCTCGGAATTGTGGGATTTGCAGTCCAAAACACCAGGAGGGCTGAAGGTTCCCCACCCCTGCAGTAGATAGAGGCAACATCAAAAACATGCAAAGCCGCAAGGCCCAACTGTCCATTTAAAAACCTTGGCCAGGCAGCCGTCATCAGCAGAAAGCTTTGTTAGGAGACCGTCTTCTGGACATCGTTGCAGTGTACGCAATGACTTATTCCTCCTCCTCTCGTTTTTCTCAACAGTCGTGATTCCTTCCGTGCCGTATCTGTACCAGTCACCCCCTGTCGCTCTGGTTGGGGATGTGGCAGAGAATGGAAGCTCAACTCCTCCGTATTCGTGTGATCCTAG
>JAHTLZ010000288.1:5143886-5162235 GCA_023846285.1 Phrynocephalus versicolor
TGTGTGTGTGTGTGTGTGTGTGTGTGTGTGTGTGTGTGTGTGTGTGTTTAATGAATGGTTCTGGGAATTCTTTCAAAAGAAGTCCTGCAATGAAAACAATGGACAACATTCTTGTCGTCTCCCCCACCTGGAATAAAACCTTTGAAATGTTTGCATAAACAATTCTTAGAATGAAAGAAATGAAGATTCGCATCATGGCGGTGGTGAATTACTCTGGCATGGTGGGGGGTGGGGGGGCTAAGCTGGTGTGGAGTTAGACCAAGGACCAAAACACCAGAAGCGGGATGGGAGGGTCATCCCTACTCATTCTTTCTTTCCTGCCTTTAAAATCCCATATGTTTCTCTCTGTTCTCCCCACGGGCTGCTGTGGGATTATTGATCATTTGATCATTCTGCTGATTTCACACAACCATTAACCACAATGAGACTTGGATGGGGAAACTGAGCTGAGGAGTCACTCAACGGACTTTAATTGAAATACCTGATTGATGAGTAGGTTTGGTAATGATACAGTGGACTCAAGTGGGCAAATAATAATTGTGCACAAGCTGAGAAAACATGATTAGAGTGAACTAAGTAATTAGGTAATTGACTATAAGTGACTAATGAAACGACAAAATGTGATTTCTTTCTCTTTTTAAATAAAACGGGTGCCTTCCATGAGATGGGTTTCATCTGCCCCTTGGACTTCAGATCTGAATGACACGGTACAATTTGCATTATAAAATTGTTTACAGTTTGCAAAATCGATGAGGTTGAGTGAAGCCAGGCTGTTCTCCGACACATCGTCACATGAGTACCTTTTTTGCAGAGATGGTTTTATGCTTTACTTCTGAATAGCAAATGTTCGTGAGAATTTAACTGTCCCTTCTTGGTCTTCTAAATTGAAGGCACATAAGTCAACAGGATGGATCAGAGCAGTCCTCACCTGCTCCTCCAGCATAGTAAGACTTAATTCCAGAACTTGATGCTTAGAGATACATACAGTAGTTCATGGTATCATGTAGCTAGTGTAAGGAATGTTCTGTAGGCCATTTTGTGTGTGTGTGTGTGTGTGTGTGTGTGTGTGTGTGACGTCGTTACAGTCGTGACCGACTCTTCGTGACCCCTATGTCCATGGAGTTTTCTTGGCAGGAATACTGGAGTGGTTTTGCCAGTTCCTACTCCAGGCACCTACAGCTCCTGGTGGTCACCCATCCAAGTACTAACCAGGCCCGACCCTGCTTAGCTTCCGAAATCAGGTGAGATTTGATGTGCTTAAGGCAGCAGTGTCCAAACTTCAGCCTTCCAGATGTTTTGGACCACAACTCCCAGAATTCCAAAACTGTATTGCCAGTGACAAAGGATTGTGGGAGTTGTGGTCCAAAACATCTGGAGGGTCAAAGTTTGGACACCTCTGGCATAGGGCATCTAGGCAACTGTAGGCCGTCAAGTCCGTGCCAAATAATAACAACCCTAATAGAGCTTTTGATGGTAAGCAGGATATTTAAGAAGTGATTTTAGAAATGACCTCAAAGAATGGGGCCAGGGAAGACCAAGGGCCTGAGAGTACATCTCCAAGAACACCACAATGAAGGATCCAGTTGTGGTTGTTGGTATGTGCCAGCAAGTTGACTCAATGGTAATCCATCTCTGCTGTCCTTCCAGAGGTTGGGAGCTCGATTCCCCGCTGGGCCTCCTTGAGAAGAGCTGGACTCAATGGTCCAGAGGGTCCCATCCAGATCTGCACCTCTACGATGACGGTGATGATCACTGATGAACCTTAATGAACTATAGTTCATTACTAGATAGTTATTGGCTTAGGTCACTGGCTGAGGAGCCAAAGATTGGGAGTTTGATTCCCCACTGGGCCTGGACTTGATGATCCCTTTCCAGGTTGCCTTCCAGTTCTGCAGTTCAAAGGTGGTTAAAATGTCTGCCCTTGGCCCTAGGAAATTCTGGGTTGCTGGATACAAAATAGTGGCTGGGATGGCCGAGGAGTGGAGGAAGGCATTTATACAAACCAGTGGTGTTGCTTATTCTGAGAGCATCCCTGCTCTACCCTCTGATGGTCTTGCCTTGCAGCTGTAAGGAACATTTCAAGACCAGCCTGGAGGGAGCATTTTGCCTCTGCCTCAGCTTACGCCAGAAGTAAAATGTGACGAGCATAAACGACTTTATAAATGTGACGAGCATGAATAACTTTAGTGAAGGGGCGGCGGCAACCCTTTAAAAGGCATTTGATCTTTCCATATTTTGAACTGTTTCTTTTCAAGGCATCCGCGCTAACGGCCATCACAGCCAATCCTTTAATCTTAGGAAATCTTTTAATTGGAAACGCTAAGAAAGTTAATGAGACCCGGCACGCATCTCTCTGCTGCATCAAAAGTAGCATGGCTGCTCACTGGAGGTTTGTGCCTTCCGGCAGATGCTGCAGGGCCCGATCCACCAGAAAAGTCTTTTCTGCCAGAAGTATTTTTACAACACGACTCCCATGCGCTTCCACAGCACTTGTGGGCACCATCCAGATGGGCCTCAGTACTTGGGGTCGGGGTGAGGACGGGCAGATGGTGGGCAGCCGGCGGCCCCTCGAGTTCTCCTTTACGGCTCCCAGAGCCATCTAGGGAAAACATTGATATAGTGTGCTTAGTTATTTTTCAAATAAGAATGTTCCAATGATGGTTGGTTGGTTGGTTTACAGAAAGGGCTGAGGAAGCAAGCTTGGAAGACTGGCTTTGGGTTAGGGTTAGGGTTAGGGAACCCAACACACCCGGAAGAAGGATGAAAGATTGCAGAGAAAGACAGATCCAAATGTCCAAGCTACTCAAGGTCTGGGCACGAAGGCAACGATACTATCTGTCTACACACACATGCTTGATGGCAGTCATGTATGATGGAGGAAGGAAGGAAGGAAGGAAGGAAGGAAGGAAGGAAGGAAGGAAGGAAGAATTTGTTATGGGCCAACTTGGAGTGTAAAGTGTGGACCAACAGAAGACACTTCTAGACACCTTCACACAAACATAAAAACACACACAAAGATGGCCAGTTCATGTCTTCTGATGCCTCTGCAGTGTGATTGTCCATTTAAACTGGCCTCGTCACCAAATGGGTGGTATATAAACAAACAAACAAACAAATAAAGTCCATTTTCTTTTTGTACCTCCAGATCTGTGGTTTGGGGGAAATGAGATATCCACGGGGTGGGAGTGGGGGTTGGGGGCGTGGATTCAGGCCCTCTGTGTATACTCTTGAGCGGCTGACCGAGGTCTGAGCCCAAAGCTGCTGAGAGAAAAGCACAGAACTGCTTGGATGGATGAATGCCGTTTACCTGATAATGTTGATTCTGAATCAAGTTGTCGGCGTGTCGCTCCTGAAACGGAAAAAGATATCAATGCTACTTTCAGCCTCTCTCCACTTCTTTCTGCTCCATCTCTGTCTCTCTACCCACTCTCCGCTTCTTTCTGCCCTACCTCAACCTCTGCCTCTCATTATTTACACTTATTGCGCTGCATTCGCGGATCTAATGAACCGAATGTCAGTCCTTGTCGAAGCACGGAGGGGAGCGTACACAAGAGTTAAGTGGGGAAGAGGGAAGGGAAGGGTGAACACAAAGCTCTTTGGCTGGCTGGCAAGCACCCACCGCCTGCGAAGACCTACTGCTTACGTTCGATTCGGGCTGCTTGCGTTCAGTCTCCCGCAGTCCCTTATTATGCAATGGCCAGTTCTGCATTTGCTAAGTGTGGGAAGGATCCGATCCAAGTGCTGAGCTTGCTAGGACAGATTAATTGGCTCCGCACTTTCAACCACTCTGCAAGAGCATGAAAATTTGCTTTGCTCTACCGTGTGACATCCCTACCCACATATCTTGACCTCCTTTGGCAGGAGGAGAAAAATATTGAATTAAAACGATCTCTTTGGTCTCAAAGCGCACCAACGGAAACTTTTAGACGTTGTTATTTTCCTCTCGAAAACATGCACTTAGAAATACAGTTCCCTCTTGAATTGCCCAGGTCTGAACAGCGTGGGTTTAGTTATACGTGGATTTTTTTCCAATCCATCAATACTTCAATAACCAAACAAGCATTCAGTCATTAAAAATTCATGAACCGCTGGGCTCCTGGCCACCCGGAACATTCTCCTGTTGTAGATACCCAAGCTGTTGAGGAATTATCTTGGATTTGGTCTGATTTTGAAAGTAACACCCAACACTTGAATTTTGCAGTTCTATCAGCAATGGTTGTATTGGTGCTATTGCCGAGGGCTTTGGGAGCATGTTGTTATTCTAACTATTTATGCGGTCTGTTATATGAAAGCAAATAAGAAGAGTCTTTGTGGAGTTGAGCTTGCAAAATCCCTCAACAGGAAGCCAACAGCCCAGCTGAACTTAATTTTTTTTAAAAAGAATGAAATAAAATTAAAAAATCCTCAATGTATCGCCTACTGTACCTTGACCCTGAAAAAGCAAAGGCTATCATCAATTTTCTTCCATGGCCTTTGTGAACCAGCTCTCTCCTTACCGTGAATGTCTTCAGATTCTCGTGTTTCTTCTCATCGTTATCCGGGTCCTGAGATGGGCACAACTGCTTGTGGATCCACTTACAAAGATACCAGAATGACTTGGGGCTGGGGATGATGTTGAAAGGAGGGGGCAAGGTGCCGCCTTCATCAAAGTAACTCATCCAGAGTTTTGTGCGTGCAAACTTCCATTCAATGTCGGCATGGTCCTGGGGTGGGGTGGGGAGATGGACAATAGAGGGGGACAAGGGTTATTGATAAGATGAAATATGCCTCAATTATAATCAATAGTGTGAATAGTCTTAATCATAATCAATAGTATGCTGGTAAGATAGGATCTCTGCTGCCTAGATTCCCTAAGCATATCTGATCTTGCCTGATTTCGGAAGCTAAGCAGGGTCAGCCCTGGTTAGTACTTGGATGGGAGACCACCAGGGAATACCAGGTGCTGTAGGCGCCTGGAGTAGGAACTGGCAAACCACTCCAGTATTCCTGCCAAGAAAACTCCATGGACATGGGAGTCACAAAGAGTCGGTCACGACTATAATGACACAACACACAAGATAGGATCTCTATAACCAGAGCATTGACATGCTCCAACATGTTCTGCTTTGAGGTCGTGAAATTCCATGGTGTTTTGAAAGCAACCAAAAGGAATTCAGAACTGGGAAAGAGATGGGCGAACCCCTTGTTCTATCCCCTTCTATCAGGGTCTGTTCTCTCTCGTGGCTTAATCAAACAATAGCAATTCAGCCCTAGAAACCTCCAATTTGGGTCCGGACACAGGAGTCTAAGAAGGGGTCACTCAACTCTAGTTTCCTTGCATTTTCCAATCTCTGTTGCTGTCTTAAAACTTGGAAGTTTTGCGGGCGGGTGGACACATTGGTTCTCCTCGCTGGAATGAGCAATAGCTGGTGTCGATTATGCCTCTGTTATTTTTAGCTGTTCCATTGAACAGTTGGCCATTTTCCCAGGAAAATCTCTTTAATTATATAGATCTGATTTTCAGGATTAAGAGGAAAGGAAGAAAACTTTGAAAAAGGAAATAGGAGAGGGAGGCAGAGGCTGTCTTTTCCCTTTGGTGTCTTACTTTGCTTAATTAATTCTGCTGCTAGCGAGAACATGAATTTTGCTGGTTAGGTCTGACTCAGGGGGGAGGGAATGCACAAGCATGACCTCTGTTATTTGTTCTCACGGATATTGCAGCTTCGTTCCTGTTACCAAAGACTTCTAGGAAGCCACTTTGCCCTTCTCCATTGCTGCTCCCAGACTATGGAACTCCCTCCCACTGGAGGCCCGGCTGGCCCCATCTTTGCTGTCCTTCCGCAAGCAGTAAAAGAACCTTTCCCTTCAGGCAGGTGAGCCCTCAAGGATTGGCTGCCTGAGCAGGGTTTTCAAAGGGATGCATTTATTTATTCCAATTATCTTCTGTGGTTCTGGTGCAAATGTATTAGTCTCTAGGCTGGATCCGCATGACTTGCTAAAGGTGAAAACAAGACACAGCAGATGATGTCTGTCGTCTTTCTGCCTGTGTATATATGTGCTTGTGAGAGGCAGAATATGGGCCTTTTCACACGACCCCTAAGATCCGCTGGCCACTTAAATTCGGACCAGAGATCTTGGGGGTTCGTTGCTCTTCCTGCGTCCCCACCCCTGTGCACTTCCTTGCTCCTGTCTGCATGAGGGGAGGGAGAAAAAAAGGGGCAAAAGAATGCAGGCTCACCTCCGTCTGCCCATCTAAGCCGCCCCAAGCCCCGTCGTTGTCCTGATTCCTTCTCTTAAAGGGGCGGGAGGCAAAAAAAACAACAAACAGAAGCGAGGAGAGCCCAGCACTCTAGGTTACATCCGGATCTGTGATTTTTCACCCTCCGAGAGCAGGTACCTGAAAAGTGCACTGGGACACACTTAGGTGGGCCTGGTCGCACTTAATTTTCTGTAAACTCCGGAGCTGGTGGGGAAACAATTTTAAGCTCCGGAGCTGGGAGCCATTTGCGGTGGAGTTTAGGGGTCGTGTACAAATACCCTATGTGTGTAATCCCATATTTACATCTTCCTATGCCTAGATGCCCTAAGCACATTTTATCTTGCCTGATTCTGAAAGCTAAGCAGGATCGACCCTCGTTAGTACATGGGTGGGTGACCAGCAGGAAAATACCAGGTGTTGTAGGCACCTGGAGTAGGAACTGGCAAACCACTCCAGTATTCCTGCCAAGAAAACTCCATGGACATGGCGTCACGAAGAGTCAGCCATGACTGTAATGACACAACACACACACATGCATGGCTCAAGCAAAACACTGCACGTGCAATCTGGCTCCATGTGAAAGCTTCGCAAGTAGCTCATGAATATTAAAATCCTTGTGCCACATCCACAGGTGGAATATAATTAGCCCAAAGACACACCGCTCTATGCCATTATGTGCCTAGTGTCTGTTGGCTTTCAGAAAGTGACAAGATGTCCTTTAATCCAGCAACGGAGGAAAAGAGATGGGTTATAGAAGGAGATGCCCCACTATTCAAGATCTTTCTTAACACCCTTTTGAGGTCTTGCGGGGGAGGAGCAGGAGTAGGTGGGGTGTAGCTACATGGTTAGTGCTTGGTCATTCATTCATTCACTCATTGATTCATTGATTCATTGATTCATCGATTCATTCATTTTTACTGCACTTTCTCCTTGGAAAGGACTCTGCTGTTATTATGACTGACCTTTGGACAGTGGCAGGGCAGGATGCAATATTTTATGGATGCAGTGCTTCATCAGAGATCTAATGGCATCTAGAAGCTTCTTCAAGCCCACCTCATTCGGCAGTGATAGGTAGTAGGGCCCAACTCAATGTGCTATGCAATATATACACGTGTTGAATTCTGTTGCAGTCTTTGCAACGACCCAGCAAGAAAAAGTCTTAAGGGTCAAGGACAACTCTTGGGCAAAACTTCATCCTACTCAGTTCATGGCAAATGTGAGATTCAGGCAAGATAATTTCTGTTTTTATTTATTTATTTATTTATTTATTTATTTATTTTCAGATTTATATACCGCTCCTACTTCCCGAGCGAGAACTCAGGGCGGTTCACATACCCTGAGTGAGCGAGGGGTTTTGAAAAGCAGATGGGCTCCCACTGGGAAATGATTCCTTCCCTCTGAAGGCCATCAAGTGACAGCAACGGGAGAAAAAAAAGCCGACAGTTTGCCAGCTTCACGGATTTTGCCAATGAAGGCACCTGGCTACCTCTACCTCACAAAGGCAAATATCTCACGGGCCCAGCTTTTGAGGTCATCGGAGGACACATTCCACTTGCATCCATCCAGCACCGCTACCTTGGCCAGGTCTTAAAAGCTATTTAAATCAGGAAGTTCATCTGGGTAGAAAACCCACTGGGGCCATCTCTTGGGGGAGGATGGAATGGCAGGCCCTGATCTCAGCTCATCGGACACCTCTGAAACCCTTGATTTCAGAGGTGAGTATTCCCCCACCCACCCACCCACTTCTCGTATTGTGGGAGGTGCTGGTTTCTGCAACTGAATATTGACTATATTTTAATGCAAAGGAAAGAGGAGGTTGGGGTGGGGGGAGAGGGGGAAGGAGCCAGTGCAGCTCTGTGCATTGAGACGACCAATAATCATGTTGCCTGAAGGTGCCCCAAGGAACGTAGACAGCTACTGATGTTTAAAATAGCTTTGTCAAAAAGAGAAGAAGAAGAAGAAGAGTTTCATATTAACTCTGCAGTGAGCTACCCAGAAGTGCATACGAAAGCTAAGGAATGGCCTTCAGGCACCCAAGCTGTGTCTCGTTATTCAAGTCCACCTCTCATGTTGGGCAGATTGAGGAGGGTGCCTCAGGTGGCATGGGCTGGGTGGCAGCACCCGGGATTGGGGAAAAGAGAAGAAGAACATGGCTGGCTGGTGGGTCCTGTATCTCTAAACCAGCCTCCGGCTTTGAGAAGGTTGGACGATTCCCAAATCTCTCTCCATTTGGTGATGAAGAGGTTTGCTTGCACATGGAATGATGGAGAGGACCTTCCATTCCGTTGCTTCAGGCAGCAAAAAAGTGAGTCATCCCCCTCGTGCCAGTAGATGAAATGACAGGGTAGCAACTTAACATAAGAACATAGGAAGAGCCATGCTGGATCAGGCCAAAGGCCCATCTAGTCCAGCTCCCTGTATCTCCCAGTGGCCCCACCAGATGCGTTTGGGAGCGGATGAGACTAGATATCTGTCTCCTGATACCCCTCCCCTGCATCTGGCCCTTGAAGTACCCCGGTTTTAAGCCTGGAGATGACACATCTCCCTCATGGTTTGTCACCTGTGATGGACTTTTCCTCCAGGAATCTGTCCAATCCCCTTTTGAAGGCATCCAGGCCAGAAGCCATCACCACCTCCTGTGGCAGGGAGTTCCACAGACTAACAAAGCGCTGGGTGAATTTTTTTCTTTTTTCTGTTCTTACTCTCCCAGCCCTCAATTTGAGTGGATGTCCCCTAGTTCTGGTATTCTGTGAGAGGGAGAAGAGCGTCCCTCTATCCACTTGACTCATGCCCTGCATTATTTTGTACGTCTCAATCATATCCCCCCTCAGGCGCCTTTTTTCCAGACTACTTGGAAAGCGTAAGTAGCAAGCTAGGAAACTAAGGCTGGTCTTTTAAGAAATCCTTCTCCGGAAGGGAAGATGGTGTGCGTATAACTCTTGAGATGGGTCTGCCTGACACAGTTATCTCTGTCGGACACCACTTCACCACCATGGATTTAACCTAAGGAATTCATGGATTTGTAGTTTACTGCTTTCAACTCTCTGCTGGACTCTGGCAGAATGACTGAGAAAGACACAAATTTGGCAAAAATGGAAGGCAGCAGGGAGGCTAAAAAAGAGCCCTGTCTGAACAGCAGTCAGCATGGACAACGCAGGGTGAGATGAACCAAGAGCCTCTAAGACAGAAGAAGGCAAAACTTTCTATGGCCATTCATCTCCAGCAGCAAAATGCCTTGGATGAATCTTGAACTCATCCAAGGCCACAAATTTGTAGCAGATTTATTTATTTATTTATTTATTTATTTATTTATTTATTTATTTATTTATTTACAAAAAATTAGCTGCCCCACTACCAAGTGGTCTCTGGGTGGCATACAACAATCTATTAAAACTATAAAACACGTAATTATTAAAACTCTAAAAACCTATGGTTGCCTCCTGCCTGCCTCTGGCCCTGGGGCTCAAGATTCCCATGTCAGTTCTTCTTTGGTGGCTCACCCTGAAGACACCATGGACAGTTTAAAGCTGTCCCCCACTGTGGGTCCCCAGAGGCCTTTGCCACCGGCTGTGCTGGCCAGGATTTCTTGGAACTACAGTCCAAGAACACCTGGTTGACCCAAAGTCAAGAGCAACTGGTTTAAAGGTCTAGAAATAACACTCTTCTCCAGGCTACAAGAACATAAAAGTCTCCTGTACCCCAAGCACCATGTCTCCAGGAAGCCGGGGGGAGGACAATATATTCAGCTCCATCCTGAATGGATACACCTACTTGGATACAGAGACATGGTGCTTGTAGCACTGGAGAATCTATAACAGTGGTTCTCAACCTGTGAGTCCCCAGATGTTCCTGGACTGCAACTCCCAGAAATCCTGGCCAACTCAGTGAGTGATGAAGGCTTCTGGGAATTGCAGTCCAGGAACATCTGGGGACCCAACAGGTTGAGAACCACTGATCTATAATCTATCAGAACTAGTAGTAGCTACCAAGAGCCTTAGCCTTCTGGAATTTCTCTAATTCCCCTTTAAAGCCATTGGAGTTGGTGGCTGGCAGTGCATCTTACGGCAGCAAATAGCACTGTTTAGACATGCAAGGCATTGCAGTGCTCCTTCCTTTTGTTTATCCTTCGCAACAGGCAAAATATTCGAGTCAGGGACTTAAAGGTCACCATCTCTGCCACTTCCCAATACAGGTTCTTTAAGTACGCAACCACTGAGAGGGCCTTTAGAAGCTGACAGCACATGAGAAAGCACAGACAAATCCATTGTAGGGAAAATGCAAAGAAATGGGGTGGATTAGAAGAAGCCCCACGGGGTACACTTCAAACCCACTGCAATCCTCTGAGAAAGCAAAGGAAACCATCATCCTTCAGGAGTCCAGGGGGAGACCGGTGTGTGATGCACCAACTGGCTGACCCTTGTGATGTGACACACACACACACACACACACACACACACACACACACACACACAGAGAGAGAGAGAGAGAGAGAGAGAGAGAGAGAGAGAGAGAGAGAAGGCAAGCCAACAACGCACCATGGAAATCAGAAAGACAGGCAATTCACTTACCGCAATCAGCTGGTAGGAGTTGTTCATCATTGCAATGAGCATGTTTAGTAAGACAACCAGGGAGATGACATTGTAGGTGCCAAACATGGTGGCCCCCACGAATTCGGTAAATTCGTGCCTGGCTTTCACGTTTGTGACATAAAGATTTAGCAGACCAAACACAGACCAGAAGAGGGACTGCAGAGTTTCAAACAACCTGCAGGGAAAAAAAAGCAAACAAGTCAATTCCTTGGTTCATTCATTCTCCATTAGTTGGCTCTGATGTGGAACCTGAGGAGACAGATAGATGTGACTGACTTGTCATTGATCCATTTACAATTGCTTTTCATAAAGTACGGAAGGTGATGTATATGGTTCTTCCCCATGTTCTCCTCACAACAACCCTGTAGAGTAGACTATGCTCAGTAGAGACCCAGTGGATCAGCCAAAGTCCCCAGTCCTTGCCTTCTAACCACTACACCCACTTGTCTCGTTGACAGACAATTAGAGATATAAGAGGTATAGGCCATTTGGCTGATTCAGTGCAGTATGGATGGATGGATGGGTGGGTGGGTGGGTGGGTGGGTGGGTGGATGGATGGATGGATGGATGGATGGATAGATAGATAGATAGATAGATAGATAGATAGATAGATAGATAGATAGGAAGGAAGGAAGGAAGGAAGGAAGGAAGGAAGGAAGGAAGGAAGGAAGGAAGGAAGGAAGGAAGGAAGGAAGGAAGGAATGGGAAGGACCCATCCACCCACCCATCCATCTCTGTTGAAGTCAACCCTGTCCTAACATCGGGCATATTACGACAATGCAGGGTCCTCTGGAAATTACCATAATGCTGGGAAAGGTGGAAGGCAGCAGGAAAAGAGGAAGACCCAATAGGAGACCCAATGACTCACTAAAGGAAGCCATAGATCAGAGTTTGCAAGAGCTAAGCAGGCCTGCCGAGGACAAGGCAACTGGGAGAGTTCTCCTTCACAGGATCACCATACATTGAGGTTGACATGGAAACACATAAGGGCAATGAGAGTGCACATTTCCATGAATGACAACATTATAGATCTCGAACAGAGCTTTAATTTGGATTCTTGCATTTAACCTCTTCCACCTAAATTAATCTATGGTTGCTTGCTTGCTTGCTTGCTTGCTTCCTTGCTTCTGATCTGCTTCTCTATTCCTGCCTTGAGCAAGGAGTTGGACTTGATGGCCTTGATACGCCCCTCCCAAATCTGTGGTTCTATGATGCTAATATTCTACCTCTCTCTGCTTACCAGCTGCTGTAATTCCCCCCTGTAGGCTAAAAGCAGCTTCAAGCAATGCGGTGATTTGGATCAAGAAGAAGAGGAAAGCCTGGGGGGAGGGCGTTCCACACTATCTCTGATCCCATCAAAAGCTTCTCTCCTGTACTGAGGATATTTGATCTGGACAATCAAATCCAACGCTGACTTCCTACGTCACCTTCCCGTTTGGCCTCCAGCATGTTCTCGTCAGCATTGTACAAAGCAGGTTAGGAAACCAGAGGAACTGCCATAAATTTGGCCAATGGGAGTGCAGTTCCGAGAGTTCGCAGTACAGTGTGAAGTCTAACTCAACCTCTATTTAACCAGCACAGGGACGTACTGTCCTTCTAGACTTCCAGCAAGATGAGAAAAAAAATGTGAGTCTATTTCAAAACTCCTACTGCTTTCTAAAGAATCCAACCAAAGCATGTCAGAACTCATTTTCAGCCGAGGTCTTCTGCTTTTGAAGGGTTTAGGAACAAAATCTGTTCCCGTTTTGGACCACACTTCTCTCTCTCTCTCTCTCTCTCTCTCTCTCTCTCTCTCTCTCTCTCTCTCTCTCACACACACACACACACACACACACACACACACACACACACACACTTTTGAAAACCGCTCCTTCCATCCTAGATCCAGGAAGGACAGCAGAGGAAAATTATGGCAAAAGGAAAAACTCAAGATAAAATACTTGGGAAGGGCACATGTGAACACTGATATTTATTTATATATATATTTATTTATTTTTACAGTTTATATGCTGCCCACTACCCAAAGGTATTGAAATAAGGTCCTGTGTTCTAGTGATACTCTTTTAAAAGAAACAGCTGCTTACTTCTCATCACAGACAATTCTTTCTGTTTTTTTGTCATAATTCTTTATCCAACATGGTGGGTAAGAGATTCTGCGGGCTGTAGTTCAGACAATCAACTGAGTCCCGTTTCGGGTTCTCCATCCTAGACAATCGCGAAGCCCCCTCTCACTCCTGGCAGGCCTAGATGCTGGACATCCAGTGACTGTCACCTCTGAAAACATCAAGGGCCATTTGGAGCTCCCCCCTTTCCTCCCTATTTGTCCCTCTATCAACAATAATCTTTGGACTGCAGAGATGGAAGGGACCCCGTGGTAGTGTTGGCCAACCTATGGCACAGTTGCCAAAGGTGGCACTCAGAGTCCTTTTTGTGGCCACCCAGCATCGCCCCCTTCACAGCCACCTGTGTTCAGGTTAAATTGCCATATTGGCACTTTGTGAAAAATTAGTGGGTTTTGAATCACAGTTTGGGCCCTCGGTCTCTAAAAGGTTCGCCATCACTGCCCTATGGATTGTTGAGTTCATCCCCTCTCAAGGACGCACAAGCGGGGAATGGAACTCCCAGCTCTCTGGATCCTCAACCACCGAGCTCTCCAGCAATTTGTAATAATCTTAGAACTGGGAATCTGGAAGGGACCCTCCAGAATGGGCCACCAAGTTCAGCTCCTTTCAAGGAGGCACTGCGGGGAATCAAACCCCCAACCTCTGGTCTCTACAGCCAGAGACTTAAGCTGCTGAGCTATCCAGTGCTGCCCTTCCTCGCTCCCCACAACAGATACAGACAAAATGGCCAAGCGTTGGTGGAGCTGGGATGTGCCGCCGCCGTTTCCAGTCGTTGTTCCATCCCCCCGCTGGGTTTAATGTTCCGATCTGTGCCTCCTTTGCAAATATATTTTCCAGATGGACCCTCAAAGCAAGAGAGGACTTGCCAAGAACAGGGAGGCTGAGCCATAAAAACGTGAATTGTTTGCAGACTGACCTCCCACGTATTACCAAGCCCTGTTCGCCTTCGGAGAAGCCAGAGGGCTTCCAAAGAGATTCAGACCATCTTTGGGAAGGACAGAGAAGCCACATGGGGCAGTGTCCTATTTTCTGCCCGGCTGAAGACCAGGAGGTGCCGTGTGGTCTCTATGACGAGCCTGCGCCTCTGCAGAACGAGAGGCTCCGACGCACAGCTGCTATGCGCCAAGACCCTCCCATGAAGGGTGACTTAAACGGAGAGGCATGCAAGGTGGCATTTGGGGGCTGATCCTTAATCGGTTGCAAGGCAGCGCTTTCACACCAGCCTATGCAGACATCATTCCTTGTTCTGCAGTTCTTAGCAAGTTGTTCCTGCTGAGCATCCATTCAAAGAGCATAATGACGCTTGGCACCCGAGTGTTCCTAATGACTGCTTCGGCTTTAAAAAAAAAGATGAAGGTGGGCAGACTTCTGAGGCCAGGCGGCGAGGAAAGTACAATCACCTGTCATTTCTTCTTGCTGGTAAAGAGACAACCCACTGTAATAGTTCTCCTAGGTTGCTAGTTGGTTTCCCAGGAAACTTGCTTCCAAGAACCTGAGCCCATTCACACTGCCTACCACTCTGCCTTTTCCTGCTGAAAGGCCACCATCAAGCCACTGGTTGTCACTGCTGTCAAATGGACCCCTAGACATTTCCGCTGCATTTCCCTGTCTTCCATTTCATCTTTAATCTTTCCAAAATAATGACATCTTCTCCTCAAGTAGATGCCCTGAAAAAAATCAGGATTCGAGCCAAATGCTTTTCATGGACAGCATGTCCAGAGAATGGTGAAGTTATTGGGGGGGGGGCAGGGAGGGGCTGACCTTGCCATTTAAGGAATTCTAACTCCCCAAATAAGCCTTTGACTTGACATTCAGGTTAGCCCACTGATGCTGCCACTATGTTCTCTGGAATCACATCCCCTCCATGAAGGAATGCAATGAAACAGCAGAGCCTTGCGGTGGCAGGGGCCAGACTGCAGTGCTGCAGTGAAGACTCTGCTCACAACCTGTGGAGGTCGATCTGGGGCTTAAGTAGCTGGCTCAAGGTTGACTCAGCTGGAAGGCACTGAAGATAAACTGCCTAGCTTGTTGTGCACAAAGAAAACTTCCAGTTAGCACTGGGACAAGAACAGGAGGTTTGGATGGAGCTCAGCCTAGCTCAGCCTCAAAACCTTCTAGTTAAGATGTTTCTCCCTGGTGTGCCACATTTAGATGTGTTCAAGGGTTGTGTGGCTCTTAGGAAGAACTCCCAGAATGGAGGATTTATGGGATTTGTAACCCAATAGATCTGACAATCCCTTCCTTAATAGCTGCAGACCCCAACTTCAAAATACTGTATTTTTCCATGTAGTGTATAAGACTATATTGTTTTAATAAAACTGTTAGACTCAAAATTTAGGGTTGTCTTACACACAGAAGTAAGCCAATGAGAGAACTGTACAGTAGAGAAACTGTTTGGGTTGGAATATTGGGGTGGTGGTGGTTTGTCTTATATATGGAGTAGAGATGGGCATGAAACGAATTTATTATTTTTGTTATTTGTCCTTCGTTTCATTAGGGAACGAAACGAATAACAAACTGACCCATCACAGAAAAACGAAACGAAAGCCAGCGCTTCTCAACTGTAGCCTGTAAAAAGAAAAAAAGAAAATAAAAAGCCCCGCAACAGGGATTATTTAAAATAATACCCCCCCCAAAACAAAAAGTAAACGTGTGCCTCTGGTCCGTGCCCAGCCAGAAAAAAATCAAATAGAAAAGTTTAAAAAACAAATGAAACAAACGAAATATGAAATGATTTTTTTAAAAAAAATCGTTTCGTATTAAACGAAATGAAACGGGGCCAGGGCAACGAATAACGATACGAAATGCCATTTTGGCGTTTCATGCCCATCTCTAATATGGGGGCATCTTATAGATGGACAAATATGGTAATGAGGGATAGCATTTCTGCTGCTGCCAGGACACAACAAGAATATGATGGTGTTTCTTCATTTGTCTGTCCTGTTGTTCGTTTATAAAAACAGTGTGGAGAGACGCTAGGGTTGGTTTCTTTCCATCTAGAGAGCAAACTCCTCTGTCTTATTTTCTTCTGTTGAAAACAGGAGGATGATGAATTATGATATTGACCGGAGGAGGATGAAGGGCCTGGTGTCTCCTCTGAACAGAACAAAATACTGTGTTGATGTTCACAGGACAAACACCAACCAGCACATCCTGCCAAACACTGTGTCTTCCCGATTGTAAAAAGTGACTGATATTTTTTTGTGGAGGGGGGGCAATCCTCCCTCCCTCCTTTTGCCCTCCCACTGACTTCCCCCTGCAGGGATGTTTGGTGTGTCTGAACGGTCAAGGCCAAAGATCGTTCTTGTGAATTTAGCCGGAGATGGCTTCGGAGCGCCGAGGCTGACACGAACACTCCACATAAGCCTGCTGAGACTCTCCGAGCGATTGGTTCTCTTTTTGTTTTCTCTGATAGGCAAATACTAATGGCAGGAAATAAGCTCCTGAGATGGTAAGTCACCCTCCCGCCTGCCTCCCCCCACCCCAACTCTGAGCCCTGCTTTGTCATGTTGCAGAATGTCTGTCTGAGATAAATCGCTGGCGGGGATTACATAACCCTGACAAACAGACCGAGGCTGGCTGAAGAAGAAACACAGGACTCTTCATGCAAAGATCAAGGAAAGGAGAGAGAGAGAGAGAGAGAGAGAGAGAGAGAGAGAGAATGAGCTGAGGACCCAACCATGAGCTGGGGTGCCTATGATAATTTCCTATGGCTCCAGTACATGACCACTTCCCGCCTGCAGACAGGCAAGCGTTTTGACAGCGGCCACAGAATCCAACGCCCAGCACGCTCATCCTCTGCCCACGGGAGAGCGGGCCAGCCAGTTCAAGCATGACTGGCTTGCTGGGAATACAATGGGATGGGATTCTGTAACAGAAAACCTTGCAAGTATAGGCACACCTGCTCCCGATGTGGAGGACAGCATGCGGTTACCGCTTGCTCACGCACAAGGTTCGGCACCCTTGGCCAGAAGGATAAGAGAAACCCTCCCCCTGTTCAAAAAGAGACCCAGCCCAATTAAGTTAGGCTGCTTTTACACGACCCCTAAAATCTGAGGCAAAGGGCTCCCAGATGCGGAGCTTAAAAATGTTTTCCCACCAGCTGCAGACTTTAAAAAAAATTAAGTATGACCATGCCCGCCTAAGAGCGCCCCAGTGCATTTTACAAGTACCTGGTCTCTGGAGGTAAAAAAATTTCCAGTGCGGATTGTAAAGCTGTGGATGCTGGGCTCTCCTCTGCCTTCTGTTTGTTTTTGTTGTCCCTGCTGCCCCTTTAACAGACAGGAATCCCTACGGGGCTGCTTTGATGGCAGACAGAGGTGAGCGGAGGTGAGGCTGCATTCTTTTGTCCCTTTTTTTTTCTCCCTCCCCTCACCGCAGACAGGAGCAATGGAGTGCTGAAGGGTGGGAACACAGGTAGCAGAACAAAACCCCACAATCTCTGGTCCGTATTTAAGTTGCCAGCAGATTTTAGAGGTTGTGTAAAAGCGCCCTTAGAGGCCCTCAACCACTGGCTGCGCGATTACCCAGATAAAGAGAGAGAGAGAGAGAGAGAGAGAGAGAGAGAGAGAGAGAGAGAGAGAACAAGGGCATTTAAGGGCCAGGAGGAGGAATGGAGGAAGAGGCGGAGTGCCTTACGTTGAGAAGGCGTTATTCTGCTTCTCGCATCGGATCCCCTTGCAATTGTTGGGCTCTTCGGAGGCACTGGTCTCATAATAGAAATAGAGCTGGTTGAGTCCGTTGGCGAAAGCCAGCAGCACCAGGCAGTAAATAAAGAGGAACTTGAGGATGTCCAGGAGCATGCGTCCCAGAGAGATCTGGAGGGGTCCCAGGTGCGAGTTTGCTGTAAACAGGGAGATGAGACGCAAGGAGCTTAAAATGTTTGATATTGCAAACAGGGCTTCGGCAATGAGGGTGGGGTGCCACATTTCCCATTCCTCCCTCGGCCGGGAACCATTGTACTGCAAGAAATAACAGGGGAGGGGTGGAAAGGAACAGACGTGAGTGGTTGCAGGCAGTCCACGGTGAAAACGGTCGTCATTTCATCGCTCACAACATTCTACACAGACCCGGGCGCAGGCACCTCCACTGGCATGCCACACATGATGTTAAGCGGAAGGGGTGCCCTTGATTTTGGATGAAGGGAATCTCCCTCGTGCAATGATAAAGGGGGCTTCATACTTTGGCTTCCCACCCACCCCACACCCCCAACAACGGCAGCTCTGTGAAGGGAGGTTTGCAGGGATGTTGGCAAGTCTTTGGGCCCAAGTCCCAAGTCCAAGTCTTTGCCACCAAGTCCCAAGTCCCAAGTCCAAGTCTTTGCCACCAAGCCACAAGTCTGAGTCTTTGGTACCAAGTCTAAGCCTTTGGTACAAAGTCCCGCTTTGGTAAGTTCAAAA
>JAHTLZ010000288.1:5195788-5206814 GCA_023846285.1 Phrynocephalus versicolor
AACAACAACAACAACAACAACAACAACAACAACAACAACAACAACAACAACAACAACAACAACAACAACAACAACAAAGGGATGACTATAAAGAAGAAAGATTTATTCCTTCCTATTTGTCTGTGATATTCATTGAATGTAGTTATTTGCTTTTAAAAAATTTGCCCCAGGTAAGTGGGAAGGTGGAGAACCTCAGGAGCCAAGAGGGTGGTCAGATTCAGCCGGAGTGGCTTCCGACTTCTCTAGTGGCAACTGTGTAAGATCGTGAACCATGCTTGATTTCAGAAGAGTAGGTTTCGGGGGACAAGGGTTGAGTGCGTGGAACCACCGAGTTTCTCCTCACAGAGTCAGAGAGGCCAAGTGGGGCCAGCAAGGACTGCCCGATGACACCACCTTCCACGTCTGTTTGGGGAGGCGTTTGCCTCAGTCTGCCTAGCGGTGGGGTTGGCTTCCATCCCAATCTGGTAGGCTTTGTGAGTGGGGAGCGAAGCAGGCTTTCAACCTACTTCTCTTGGACTTTGTAAGCCACGTTTCCTGGCTGCCTTGGCGATGATTAAATATAGTGGTCTTTGATTATTATTTTTCCCTCCCCTCCCTTCTGGAGGCTTAATTGGATGAAATCCATTTCCAGGGCCGACAGAGGCCTATCGCCAGCTGTAATCATGAGCTATTACTGCGTCGATAAAAATAATAATGAAAAGTGTAGACATCGGCACAGCTGTTGGGAATGGCTTTCTCCTCATTTGGAATGCATACGGAAAATGCTGCCTGAGGATGATGGAGAATACACAGGCAATGTGTATCTTCCTTTTATCTGAAACATCTCCCCAATGGTTGGGGCAGAGTCCCTGGGAAATGTCCATACAGTAGGGCCCCCGTACCCACTGATTCATTAACCACTGATTCAGTTCTCCACGGTTGGCAGAGGAAAAAAATTAAATAATTCAGCAGCTGTAAAGCAAGCCACTGACATGAAACAGCAACTGTAAAGCAAGGTGCTGTCACAAAATAGCAGTTTTTTGGGGGGTGTTCTCTCTTATCCATGGTTTTTGTTATCCACGGGAAGGCCTGGAACTGATTCCCAGCGGCTACCAGGGTCCTACTGTATTCTATCTCAGGGTTTTTCACTACCAGTATCATTCCACCAGCACTCTCTTTTCACTCCTTGACTACCTCACATGGTGGCCTCACTAGTTATACTATGGGGAACGAAAGCAGCAATGGCTGTGTCTCTGGACAATGGAAATATTGTGACACTTATCCTGTTAGAATGGCCAGGTCTCAGTGGTTTACTACTCTATATTGAAGAGTAAAGTCTTATGTCTGTGCTACTTTTTCAAGTATATGGAGCATTTCTAGCCCTGTGAGCCATTGCTTTGCTTTCCACTATTGTTAGCATAGTCTTGTTAGGATTTTGACAGATTCAGAAAGTTTATACATGACCCCTAAACTCCGGGGCAAATGGCTCCCAGCTCCGGAGCTTAAAATTGTTTCCCCACCAGCTCCGGAGTTTACAGATAATTAAGTGCGACCACGCCCACCTAAGCGCGTCCCAGCGCACTTTTCTTGTACCTGCTCTTGGGAGGTGAAAATTCCTTGATGTGGATGTGCCGGGCTCTCCTCGCTTCTTTTTGTTGTTGTTTTTTGCCTCCCGCCCCTTTAAGAAAAGGAATCAGGAAGTGACAGGGCTTGGAGCAGCTTCCACCAGCACCAGGAGGTAAGCCTTTATTCTTTTGTCCCTTTTTTCCCTCCCTCCCCTCACGCAGACAGGAGCAAGGAAGTGCGGAGGGGTGGAGACGGAGGAACAGCAACGAACCCCCAAGATCTCTGGTCCGAAATTAAGGGGCCAGCGGATCTTAGGGGTCGTGTGAAAAGAACATCAGTCTCTGCAGCTTGAAGTAGTTCTATCCCTTGATGATTTATTTCTTCCTGTTCCTTCCAAAGCAGCTTTCACTTCACTTTTGAGAACTGCAAATCACAGGATTTCTCTTCATAGGAGCCTGTCATCTTTTTATCTCTTCTGTATAGATCTTACTCTACTCTTTCCACCATCTCTTTATTTTCTCCTGTCCAGTCATGAGGTTGCCATAGGTTGAGGGTGATTTGACAGCACATAACAACAACTTGCCACACTTGAGTGATTCAGCGAGCTTTTTACCAGCAAACAATATACCAAAATAAATGTGCAGAAATGCTCTCCAGCTGTTGGCCAAGACTGAAATGACGCCATGAAAAGCCTTCCAAAACACACAAAAGGCAAAATCCTGCAGTATTTTCCCATCCATTTACATCCAGAGATTGGAAATAACAGACTCATTTAATAATGTTTAAATTGGTATTTTCAGATTAAATGGGAGGGCAAGCTGGCGGATGCCCTTAAAGAACGAAGCAAAATGTTAATGTCACTTTCACATTTTCTATTTTCTCAATCCCATAAACATTCCTTTCTTTCAATGAAAAGGCAATGGTTTCATCCTGAGTACCTTTACTTTGATGCACAGCCTCTGCTTAGGATTGAAAAGGGAATGGCATGAAGATTGAAAAATTTCAGTCAAAATGCTCCAAAATGCCTAAACATACCCATTGAAAGGAACTTTTATTTTCTAAATGTAACTTAGTTATGCCCTAGGTACTTTCCAAGTAACTGGCAATAAGTTACAGGTAATTTGTTACTTCTAGCAAGTTATTTTTCAGGTCTACCTGGGAGGGGGTGGTTAACCATGTTAATGGCTCAATTCAAGAGAGAGAGTGGATGCAAATCTAGTTGATTTTCAGTAGCTTAATCTAGCAGTGGCTGTCTCCCACTGTGGTCCCAAATGTTGCTGGCGGCAGGTGGGTGACACGAAGGCTCCCCATCTCCGTTCTTATGGGCCATTTTCCTTAAACCAGTCATGGCCTAGAGAGCCTTTCAAACGAAAGGCACCTTCAACCACCAGGCCAACTTTGGCAGCTTTTTAAATGGTCTCGTACACATCTCCCGACGAGCAGGTGGTATGGCATCCACCCTCCTTCCGAACTCAAGGGGGGAGAAGCACACCTTGGTGACCACCATCTCCTTCTCAGGGTACTGGAGATGCCTGAGCAAGAGGGGCTCCAGTATTTATTTATTTATTTATTTATTTATTTATTTATTGAACTTATATCCTGCCCATCTTCCCAGTAAGGTGTGAGGGCTTGTGGATCGAGAGGGGCAAGTCAAAACACCAACTCTCCCTGGAACAAATTAAGGACGGCTGATACTTCACATCCATTTCATCACTGGTCACGGTCCTGCTTGGGACCAGTACGAAGTAATCTAACTGCACGTCCATTGCGGGATGAGGGGAGTTCATCCTGACCACGCCTCCTGAACTGTGATTTAAGCGGGATGAGAGATTCCTCTCCCTGGCCTCGGGAATCTGCTCGTCATGCTTCTCGTTCCAAGACGAGAGTCCGTGATGTAAGGCTCGTCGCGGAACGAACACATTCTCCATCTAGTGGCAGGAGCGCGAAGCGACATACACCAGTAAATTCCCTATGGAGTTAACAATGCAGTGAATAGCTTTTAAAAGACAAATGCCTCGAAGTTTGCTCCGTAATGCAATGAAGGCAAGGCTTCAGAGAATCAAAACATCGAAAAACGGAAGGTTGGGCCGGGGGGGGGGGGAGGAGAACAAACACATGGAATTTCACCTCTCATCACAGAACAAGGACGTGCGGTAACAGTCATGCTGGTATCATCAATCACGCCCGTGCGTACACAGGAACAGGGACAGAACCAGAAGAAGACCACGTGACCGCGATCAACATCAACATGCAATGAACTTCCTCCCAGGATGAGAATGGGCGTGAACTAACTGTCAAAGACACACACTGCAAATTGAGGAGTCAATGGTCAACCCATGGACCCTGCCAACACTTCTTGGTTTGAGTGCCTAGGGCAAATCCAGACCTTCAGCGAATGGTCCATATCTTTCGTTGGCCCGAGCCCTTCTCTATAAATTTATTTTCTGGGCTCCGTCAATTCTATTGCTGATCACTGTCCCCTCCCCGCCCCCTCCTCAAATGACTTTTACTCATAGAACGTGGAGTTTTCTTCCGATGTAAACAGCATCTCTGCTCCGTTTCCCTGTCAGGCACCCCTACCTCAAGCAAAAAAAAGGGTTGTTATAGTTACTGAGCTATGAATCACTGCCGTAATTGCAATCACATTGGGGAGAGAATTATCTTTCATGTGCCCAACGGTGGAAGGAAATTTTCAGATGGAATTAGAATATCGCCAGCGAGAGCCTGTGGAGGATTAATACAGCTGTGCCGCTTCAGCATCTCCAAACCCATTAGGAAATGGGGTCACCCCATGCGTGCCTAGACCCTCTCCTCTCCTCATGCAGAGACCCACTCTCGAACAAGGAAGAGGCCACCAAACAGGACTTTAAAAATGGTATAACTCCTTCTAAGGCAGACATGTCCAAAGTCAGGTCCCGGGGCCAAATGCAGCCCATTTTCAAATTCTGAGTGGCCCGCGGCTTCTTCTCCCCACACTGCCTCAGCCTGTCACTTTTCCCAGCCAGCTGGCCCTTCCCCATACTGGATGGAGGCGTTAGCTTGCAGTTTTACAGTTTGCCTGCCCTCCCTGCCTCTGTCCACCCCCACCCCCCAGCCACCTGCCCAGTCTACCCACCGCCAGTTCCGTGGCTGCAGTATTCTCCCCGCATCTTTGCATGTTATAGAGATTTGTCCAAAGTCTGGCCCAGGAGCCAAATGCAGCTGAATGGTTGGCCCCCACACATTTTCACTTCACCAAGTCTGGCCCTCCTTGCAAAAAGTTTGGACACCCCTGTTCTAAGGGTTACCCATTCCAGATGCTCCCACTCCTTCAAAGTCAGCCTTTGCAATTCAAAACTAAAACAACAGAAAATTCTTTGAGAACCTGCCAGTCCCTTGGAATTTTGTAGAGGTTAGCTCTAAAACAAATGGCTAGGAATGAGGTTCCTGGGACCCTTGAGAGCAGTGGCAGATAATGCTCAAGTTTCCTTCTACTTCCAAAGTCCAAGGTCTTTGACCCCATAAACCAACCTTATACCACTGCTATGGTGATCGGTACTGTGGGGTTGGGTGGGAAATGTATTGTAAATCAAGTAGGGAGTCCATTTCAGGACAGTGCAAAATGGGGGGGGGGAATAAATATATTTGGTAACAGAAACCCCTAGACCAGATCTTCCTAGCTTTGGGTCCCCAGATGTTCTTGGACTACAACTCGCAGAAATTCTGGCCAGTACAAAGAGCAGTGAGGGCTTCTGGGAGTTTCCCTGGACACAAAACCTGCTAGGAGCCATCTCCTGTTCTCTTTCAAAGACTCAAGAAGAGGAAGGACAAGGACGAAGAAGCCAGGGAGTAGAAGGAAGCCAGCCTTTGCTGTTTACCAAAGGGGTGTAAATAGAATGGAACATCAATGTGGCCCACCAGTTCCTCTTCATTTCCCCAGTTCAGAACTCTAGCTCTACATTGATGCTGCATCTCAGAAGTTGTATCATTCTTGGTTCAACCCTGAAGGGCAGGATGCAATGCTTGGTGAAAGGCAATGACGGGAACACTGGTGGGTTTTTTTCATCCGTTTCCTTGAAATTCACTCCACCCCAGAAGTACAAAAGAGGAAATGGTATTTGGCCTCCCCCACCCCTCTCTACCCACCCACCCCGCTGCCTCCTCCTTCAATTCAGGTGAAAGCCTGCCCTTTCTCCACCTTATCGCCCAGACGCGCTAAGAGGATTACACAGTTTGTGCTGAGCAAATAAATGTGATTGCGATGGTTGGCAGCACCGCCACCTCTAGGGCTCAGCGTGCCAGTATTCTTTGGAAGGTTGCAGTGTGATCCTAGCTAGCCACAGGCTCGTCGAACCAAAACAAGGTCACCTAAAGCAAGGCTGGAGCAGGGCTGAAGGCAGGCCTGTCCTGGCTTGGAGGAGTTTAAAAAAAAAAGCAAGACTGTTCTCACCTTGGATTAATTTTGTGCTGGCTTTTGGTTTTGTGCCTCTAGGCCTTTGTGGTTCTCAACTCCGGCTGCCCAGATGTTCTTGGACTGAAACTGCCAGATGCCTTCACCACCAGGTAAGCTAGGATTTCTGGGAGCTGCATTCCAAGAACATCTGGGAACCCAAGGTGTTGAGCCTGGACTCAACAAAGGTTGGGTTCCACTCATCTAGCCAGAGGAATTTATGACCTGGACTAGAGATGGGCACGAAATGAACAATTTTTTGTTTCCGTTTTTGCTTTTTCGTTTCATTACGTAACGAAACAACAAACGAATTTTGTCTCTAAAATGAAACGAAACGAATAGAAACACTGGAAATTTTGTTGTGCGTTTTGTTTCCGTTACTGCAATATGAGTGAATTGCTTAAAATCCTAAAAAATCACAAAAAATTGAAATAAATGGTAACAAAATGGTAACGAAACAAACGAAAACGAAAATAATTTTTTGCAAAAATCCGCGAAAAACAGAAACGAACCAAAACAGACCCTCCAAATGACAAACGACAAACGAAATGCCATTTTTTTTATTTGTGCCGATCTCTAACCTGGACTCATTCTGCTCTTCCTTTCCCTTCCCTCCTCTCTCCTCTGCCTTCTTTTTAAGTGCTTCTGCCCAGAGATCCTACCCAACAGAGCAAATCTGCCAGGTGACCCACCTGCGGACAGATCCACAAGATCCCCTGGTGGGAAGGTTGGTCTGCCAGCCAAAGGGACTGTTGGCTGATCCTACCTAACCCACTCAGCTTGTGTTATCAGTGAGTTAGGATCACACGAGTGGTGCCAACAATGGTTGTCAAGCTGCAGTAAAATCTCCTGAAGGACTGGTCTATCCCAGCGTAGAGAAAGTAAACCATGCCTTGTTCTTCCAGGAGGTCTGGCTTGCCTTGATTATAGACTGAATAAACTGACCCTATGTCTTTCACAGGCCCTGTCTAGGGTTATCATATAAAAAGTAGTCAGGACCCCAGGTCTTCTGGAGGTGTGTTGTACCTTCTTTGGGTAGACAAGGCCCTTGTCTGATGCTGATTGTCTCAGCAGGCATGATAGAATGGATCAGCACCATGTGGTGCCGTGTACATCATGTTATGTTCTACAGACCTACACCATGAATGCCACTGAAATTATGCCCCTTTAAATGGCTTGGGATGCTACCCTTGAGATCCACATTGACAAACCTAGCTATAGGTCATAATCTTGCTTTTGTTCCCACTGCTGTTAGGCTCTATAACTCTACAGCCTAACCTGGTATTCAAATGGGGGTACAGTGGACCCTCATATAACAAATGGATTGTATGACATAAAATCTGTACAACATACAAAATTCCGAAGATAGGGGAAATTTGCTTAACAGAATCCATACCACATAAACATGGTCGCAATTAGGGATTAATCCGTTTTCAATGCATTCCTATGGGAAATTTGTATAAAGGAAAATTTGCTTAACAGAATTTCATTTGGAACGAATTAATTCCTTTATACATGGTACCACTGCCTATTGTAGCTTCTTTCTTTTTTTCACATTAATTTTTTATATCCAAATTTTATAGCACATAATTGTATATTGGATGTTTCTTCATTATATCCAATCTTTATTATCTATTTTTTTTCCTTTCTCACTTAACACTTTTTGTGCACCTACCCTTCTTGCTTGTCCTTTATATTGGGAGGCGCATAACAAGTAAATTTCCCCGCTATGGGATTAATAAAGATTTTAATCTTATCTTTTCCTATCTTACTTGTACTCCCTGCATTCTGAATTTGGGGCACCCATTCCCAGTACTGACTTTACCTGTTTCTCCCCGCTGGGCTTCCGGTAATTCAGGAGCAGTTCCACAGCACCTACGACCTCCTTCCGTATCGCATACAAGAGGGCATCTCCCACGTAAACACTGTGGCTCAGCAGCAGCTCCATGATCTCCACGTTCTCGTTCTCGATGGCGATCAGAAGGGCGCTGCGCCCGAGAGGGTCCATGCAGTTGATGTTGATGTTGTAGTAGATCTCCGCCTCCTCCAAGGAGTGCTTCACGCTGGCGTAATCCCCCTTCTCCACCGCGCTGAGGTAGGCCTTCTCCTCCAACGACAGCTCGGCTTCCGCCCGGACAATCTGCAAGGGGATCCGGTCTCGGTAGGGTGAGTAGTTCACTTTCTTATAGTAGAGCTGAGCCATGGTTCATAGCGACTGGGTGGCCTGTTTGGGGGAAAGGGAAGAAAGAAGAAAGTGGGCATGCTACCACTCCCAGGAAATACTAGCACTCCCAAAAAACAAGCCATCAGCCATAAGGGGTGGGTCGTTTTGGCAGCATTTGCATTCTAGAAGTTGAGTCATGGCTACTGAATTTCTTTTTTGAGATAGAAACATTTTGCTGTTCATCCAAACAGCTTCATCAATGAAGCTGTTTGGATGAACAGCGAAATGTTTCTATCTCTCAAAAAAGAAGTCCAGTAGCCATGACTCAACTTTCAGATAAACTCACCTGGATGACTTAGAATCTTCACAGAGCATTTGCATTGTTCAGGACATACTGTGTGTGTCTATGATGTGTGTGATGTGTGTGTTTGTGTGTGTGTGTGTGTGTGTGTGTGTGTGTCTGTCTGTCTGTCTGTCTCTGTGTGTGTCTGTGTCTGTGTCTGTGTGTGTGTACGTGTGTCTGTGTGTGTCTGTCAGTGTCCTCTCTCTATATTATAATAGAATAGAATAGAATAGAATAGAGTTTTATTGCAATTATGCATATGCAAGGTATGCACAACGAAATTAGAGTGCTGTGCCTCTGCACACTCAAAACAACAAGGCACCATACAAAACACATAAAACACCACGCAAGACATTAAGACCTCTTAAAACCACTCACGAAATTTAAAACACTACTTGAAAACTTCTTAGGATGATGGTAAAACCATCACATTTAACTTAGATACCGCTCTGGGATAAAAACTATTCTTTAGTCTATTTGTCCTTGAACAAAGAGTCCTATATCTCCTGCCAAATGGCAACAGTAAAAAAAAATGGTGGCCAGGATGCGAAGGGTCTCTATATTCCCTGAGTCTATATTCCCTGAGTCTGGGACATATAACCTAATCTTTTCTGCCACTTCTATTAATTGACTGTTTTTATCGCCTTATTGATCTTTGTATTTATTTACTGTTATTTTTGTAAACTGCCCAGAGCAGTCGCATAGCAAGGTGGCTGGTATATAAATCTAATACATTAAATGAATAAGTTCTCCATATGGGCAGCTGATAATAACTTGGACCAGGTATGATCTACACCAGAAGTCTTCCAGCAACCTCAGGGGTTCCACCACGCTGGCCACCACTAACGTGTAGGCCCTGCAAAAAATATGTGCACTCCAGAGGTAGGAGGGGTACTGAAGGGCTGACATAGTCTGAATCAAAATATCTATGGCTACTGAAGGGCTGACATAATCTGAGTCAAAATATCTCGCTCCGTCTCCCTCTGAAGAACTTTTTCCATTCCTTTTTTCCTGGAAGAACAGAACCTGACTTTCTCACAGGGTGCTTGGTGTGACCTTGCGATGGTTTTATTTACATTTTGACACATTTAATTATTTTTAGTGTAACCTTCTCCTTTTTCTCGGGATTATAAATAACACCCGACATGAGCGCCAGTGTACAAAATAGCATGTGGACTCTCTGTGGTCCCTTGGTGCCTTCTTCAACTGAAATAAAACACCCCCTGGAGCAAAGAACCTGCAAATTGAATCTCAGCTCTTTGCCTCCTTGCGATCCTCCCACCGGGATAGACAGTCTCCAACCAGAAGGGAAGATAGAACTCATGATCATGAAAGCAGGGAGGGGACAGATTGCAAAGAAGGGGGTGGGTGGGCACATCTGAAAGAGGTTCATCAGAGTCAGGGCTATTCTCCTCTAAGTTCTAAAAACCATCGGAGAACATTGGAAGGATATCCCAAACATATATCCATAAGAGAAACTAAGTGAAACCCACCTGCAAGCAGAAAAAAAAAACTGAGCCATCCTCAGCAACTTGCAGGCATGTCCGAACTTTGGCCCTCCAGATGTTTTGGACCACAACTCCCACAGTCCTTTGTCATTGGCAGTGTAAGCTTAGACTTCAGGGAGTTGTGGTCCAAAACATCAGGAGGGCCAAAGTCTGCACATGCCTCCAGCTGACTCAAAGCCATGGTTTCTATTATTGAGTCAAAGGCAGGTATAATACAGACTAGTTAAATAATACAGACTTGTTAAATCCAAGGACACAGGATAACGTGAATGATGGCAACCACAGCAGCAAACTGCAGCTAATTAAAAACTTGCTGGTCGGCATGAAATCGGGAAGATTAGGCTGGCCTCTGGATACTTCTTGAAGTGATGGGGGTTGGTATTCGGTTATCTTTCCCCCTTCCTTAGGGCAGCTAGAGGTGCCACTGGGCCAAACAGGCTGGCATTCATGCACTGAATATAGCTACCTGTGCGGTGTGGCACCCCTTGGTTGTGTGACACTGTGTGTGCTGCATTGAAATTGAAACCTTAATGGAAACTTGCTGTGATCTGAAAACCTAAATTGTGCCACCATCCATAGAACAGAGATAGAATGCTTCACCAGTGCTAAGGTGTTGTGTGAGCAGAATTCCAAACTAGACAGAAGGCAGTTTAATCCATCATAGTTCTTACTTGCAAGCTTTCTTTTCAGATGTTCCTACTTCAGACACTCCGGGCATTTCTAATTTGCTGGTTCCTGCATCGATAGGTTGGTCCATGCCACATAGCTCTTGTAAGGACGTAAGGAAAGGTGATGAAATATCACCACCACCATGCCCATATTAGCATACTGAGATAGCTCTTGAGGATCTCGTGAGCCCATCTAAGGATCTCCTTCTGGTCTGACAGCAAGGTCACTGTGGGGGTATTCTGTTTGTTGTGATTGGAATAATTTGCACAAAATATAAAGCATGTGCTTCTGTTGGAAACCTCTCCTCTTTGTGATGCAAAGTGCACACATGTTGAAAGCACAACAGGACAGAGCAGCTGGCAACAAAG
>JAHTLZ010000288.1:5206854-5227508 GCA_023846285.1 Phrynocephalus versicolor
CAAAGACACACAAAAACCACACCCCACACTTCTTCCTTTATCAGTTCATCAAACACAGCAAGGACCTCATTTTCTGATATTTGGATCAGACGCACAGCAGACAAAAAGCACAGGCTGGTTGCGCCATTTTTTCTCCCAGTTCCATTCAAGTTGCTTCACGTTTCCCAAAAGCCTTTGGTCCCAGAGGGGATTGCATCGAGGAGAGAAATTCCAAAACAGCCTTCCTTGGCGGCAGCTTTTACACAAGGACTGTGTCGCTCTCCAGGGTCCTGATGTGGAGTTTCATTCATTCCTGTGTCCCAGAAGCTGACCTCCGCCCTCCACCCGCCTCTGTGACCGTGTAGTGACTCCTCCACAAGCCTCAGCCACAAAATGAGATTGTTCTGATTTAGTCACTTCATGAGCTCCAAAGGGGATTTAGATTTAGCCATTAAACCTCAGGGAACAGCTGGGAACCTCCAAGCCAATCCACAAACCCTGTTAAGTCAAAGGACTGGAATTCAAACCGATTTCACTCAGCGGCGATGGGCACCAAGTCAGCTAGGGTTAATATTTCAGCTGAACGGTGTGCTAGGCCTTTGCCAGTTTCCAAGGCAACCAGCCAACATGACTCTAGCGGGCAGGGGGTATTTCCTGGCAGTGTGGAAGGGAAAGAGGCCTGTCTTCTCTTGGCTTTGACCGTTTTATAACTACCCGTGTTCAACAGGCATGGCAAAGGTCAACTCTAGGCTGAGATGATCACCTTTACTACCCCTCCCTTGAGTGGTCTTTTTTCCCCTCCTCACCGTTACTAGTAGGGCTTTGAGTTCTCCAAGTCAGATTAATAGGGGGCAAACCCATCAGCAGCCCATGAGTGAGAGTGCATCCCAGAAATTTTGGGTTGAGGTGCTCTCTGCACTGTCCATGACTTGCCCCAGGTCCGTTTAACCCTGCCACTAATGTTACTACTAGTAATAATATTCCTACCAGTGCAGGCATGTCCAAACTTCGGCCCTCCTGATGTTTTGGACCACTACTCCCAGAATTCTAAGCTTAGATTGCCAATGGCAAAGGACTGTGGGAGTTGCGGTCCAAAACATCTTGAGGGCTGAAGTTTGGACATTCCTGTCTAGTGCCACGCAACATGCACATTTCTGAACAGTGATGCTCTGTTGTGCTGTCAACATTGGGAAATACACAAAATGCAGAACCGCTGCCCAAGGGGAAGCCAAGCTGGGTGTGGGGAGACTTGTCAAAATAAGTATTTTGTAACATCTTTGGTAGACTACCTTTTTCACACTGGAGAAGATAGAGATGTAGGGGGAAAGTTGAAAGCAACAGGAAAAGATGACCAGACATAAAAGGGACTGACTCAATATAAGAAGGCATTTTGGACCTCCACATGGCTGTTATCACAAAGAGCTTTTGAATATCATTAATTCATAGGGTTAGGGGCATGGTGGCTCAGCAGGCTAGATCACTGAAAACTGACAGCAGCTCAGTGGTTCGAATCCCAGGTGCCACGCAACGGAGTGAGCTCCTGCCAACCTAGCAGTCTGAAAGCATGTAAATGCAAGGAGATAAATAGGTACTGCCATAAAAATTGGGAGGGTAAAACAGGGTTTCCCTGCAGCCATGCCGGCTACATGGCCATGGACTTGCACAACACTGGCTCTTCGGCTTGAATACAGAGATGAGCACCGCCCCTAGAGTCGGACAGGACTAGCAAGCATGTGCAGGGGGAACCTTTACCTTTTACCTAATTCATAGGGTTACTGTGAGCCAGAAGGGGCCCAATGGCACCTAGCTAGCACAACTTCTCTTAAGGGGTTGGGCTAATTCATGAAAAAAGATTGGTCTGTCCTTAAAATGGAAGAACCTCCATGTTCAGAGGATGTATCTCTGAATGACAGAGATCAACAGTGGTCAAAAAGGGACAAATTTTCTTAAATCCACAGCCTCATTCCTCACAACCCTGCTGAGCCTGATGTTTCTGACAGCCAGCCCTATATCAGATCGAGCTCACTTTGTCCAATGATAACATTGAAGGGGAAGCATTCCTTCATCTTTGCAAAAATGCCGACATCCACACTTCCTCTCTGAAAGGGAACTGCCGCTAGCGGGCAGAGACGCTTTCAGGCAATGCCCAGAACATTCTATTTCCTGCTCATTTGCACATTAAGGAAATTAAGCCCACTGCTAGTTGACTCTTGGGCATTGGATCAGACATGGCTGTTGCATACTGGATGAGAAGAGGTTGTCTCGCAACATCTTAATCTTATTATGCCTGCTAATAAAATCGTACAATATGGTGGTGTCTAAGCAGCTGCCAGAAGCCTCAACGAGGCTTGGGAAGGCCGGTCTTCTTTGTATCCAGTAAATCAACTTGACAGGAAGACTAACAATGAACCTTTTTAGACGAGGCCTCATTTCAGCGTCATACGGCCATAGGTTTTCATATGACGGGCGCAAATTAAAAGCACAATTCTCCCTCTGTTGCCCTAGAGAGAGACTCATGGGAAGAGAGAACCTCATAACCTCGCATTCACACCGAGGGCCTCCCCGGGGGAGCCAAAAGAGGCTTCAACTAACAACAGAGAGACCTCGTTCGTTCTGAGTTTTACGACGGCTGCAAAATCTCAGTAAAGATCCATATTTTAGACTCAGCAGCTGTATTCAACTGAGCCTCATCTACGTAGTATATGTTTTGTATTTCTGGAAAACATATACTGTTTAGAATATATTCACGCCACCCCCCTCCCCTCATCTTCATGTTAACACCATTAATCCAAATCAGTGTGTTCCAGGATGTGAACTCACTGCACATTCACACCTCAAATAAAACATGATCATGACTATGCGCCATCAATCCAATGCTGATGTATAGTGACCCTCCCAGAAGTGGATTGCCTCTCCTTCCTACTTGTGGTGGACTAGGTTTCTGCAGTTTGACCAAGGCCACACAAGTAACAGGAAATTTAAACCTACCATCCACGCCGCCACCACCACTAACTCAGGTGTCTTGAAATTACATCTGGCTTATGGTGACCTTTTAAAGGTTTTCCAGCTACAGAATACACAGAGCTTTCCATTATCTTATCTAGGGGGCCCTGGGACTCTGCAGCTTGCCCGAGGCCACACAGGCTGGATCTTCTCCTTGGAGTCACAGTGAGGAACTGAACTTACAACCTCTGATTTCGCAGCCACTTTACTTACTTGCTTCCTTGCTTGCTTGCTTACTTACTTACTTAAGAGTATTTTTACCCCGCCTTTTTCCTTGGAAAAGGACCCAAGGTGGCTTACAGTAATGAGGGATAATATACAGTCCAATAAAATTAAGACATTTTCAAGTATTTGAGAACAAGGAATCGAGAGACATCTTCCAGCATTAATTGACAACATTACATTAAAGCTGAAAGGTTATAAGTAGTTATAAACACAAAGTCTATGTCAACCTATAGATTCATATAAAATATACATGGTAGCTTACTTACTTAGTTACTCACTCACTCATTCATTCATTCCTACATTCACAGGGGAGAATAACTTCAAGTTCCCCAGCATTCATTCCTTTCTCACTAACTGGCACTTAAGGTCTCAATAACTCAACCTAAATCATGTGTAGGAGAAATATTTATTTATTTATTTATTTTATTTTGTAGGCTTATATCCCACCCATCTTCCCTGGTGGGAACTCTGGGCAGCTAACAAATAATAAATGTTTCATTACTTATAGTTGGGAACAGATCAACAGCAAACTAACAACAGTGCTTTCAGCAGACTAAAGAGAGGGAAAGGAACTCCCTGGAGAGAAGTGGGGCTCTCTTTGAATTCTGAGGCAGGAAGGAATGAGAGTCCTGGATAGAATGACAATCACCACCTAGCTAAACAAATGACAGGCAGCATGCGAGGTTGAAATAACTCCCACCAATTTCCGCATGAGCTGTGCAGCTCCTTAGGAAATTCTGGAACCATGTTCCTCGTTTTATCTCCTCCCCGCTGACAATCGATAGCTGGCACAGCCCATCAGCCCCAGTGCATCTTGAGAACATAAGGGAAGCATCGGGATGATGTGTTTTGATTCGGGGACACATTGCTCATACACGATACAGCCATCTGCCTCACCAAAGAAAAACCAGAATCTGCTACTGCATTGCATCCGTCTTTCCCCTCTCTTTCCCCTTCTGGCCTCCTGGGACCCCAAGTGAGCAACCAAGCTGAAGTAAACTGGCTAGAAGAGACATGAAAACAGAGCATCTGTCAGTTCACAAACGGCATGTCGAGTCCTTTGCTATTTCCATCAGTGAATTGTCAAAGAGTGTGCATCTTAAATTCCTGTGGCCCAACTGTGTCATTCTTCCCGGGCCTTCGGGGAACTAGTGAATGATTTTGACCCCTCTGTGATGTCTCGGTGATGTTAGAATTCTGGGTGTTGTGGTCCAAAACATCAGGAGGACCGAAGTTTGGACAGGCCTGTTTTAAACTAAGCTAGTTTGCTCTGACAACAGGAGGCGGGTATGAAATGCCTCTGGCCGTCCGGGGAATGGCTTTAAATAAGGAGCAATAAGTTTTTCCCTCATTCCATCGTATAAGGGGCAGTGCAGGAATACACGTGCCAATGTTTCAATTTAGAGGAAATGCCTAATCCAAAACCACGCCTAGGTTTCTTCTGTGCATGTGGGTGGGGGCGGGGAGCTGGTTTCATGAGCCAAGACGGAACCAGGGCAGAATGAGAATTCCAGTGGGGTTCTAAGAACTGTGACCAAAAGAAGACCGGCAGGTTTTCACATCCCATGTTCAGCTTCACAAGGGCTGGGCAACTCATGCGTCCTGTCCCTCCTGAACTCAGCAGCATTTTTAAGCAGCCTTCCAAAACTGAAACGCAAGCAGATTGCATGGCGTTCACTTCACGTGACCCCTTTCTGGGCCAGAAAGCATTTTCATGTAATGATGCATTCCCTTGCTCCGAGATTCTCTGCTGTGTGTGTTTCACCAATAGGTAGCTGTGATCGTACATAATGGTGACCGCTAGAGAACAGCATGGTGATGGCGCTGCATTAGGCTCAGGAGTGGAACATTCTGTGTTTGGTCTGGGATCTCTCTCTCTCTCTCTCTCTCTCTCTCTCTCTCTCTGTGTGTGTGTGTCTGTGTGTGTGTGTCTGTGTCTGTGTGTGTGTGTGTGTGTGTGTGTGTGTGTGTGTGTGTGTGAGAGAGAGAGAGAGAGAGAGAGAGAGAGAGAATTGTGTGTGACATTCTTCAACCCATCCCTGTGGTTCCTTTACTTACATCAGTTGGCATGTATGGTGGTCTCTCTAGCCATAGGTTGTGGACTTGCCTTGGGAGCTATGCTCCCTCCTTTGTGAACTGTCTTTGACTGTGAGACTGTTGTCTTCCTGTTCCCAGCTTTGTCGTTATCAGCCCCTGGCTTTGACTAAGCTCCAACCCTCTGGTCTGGATGTCTTACATGTTCCTGGCTTGCTACCCACGCCCTGGCCCTGACAACACGCAGCCATCACAAAACCATTCAGCTGCCCCAAGTCCCTCATGATACCTATACTTCTGAATGTGATGGACACTTTGATTGGCGCGGCCAACGTTTATCCTACACCCAAGCCAGGCAACCTTTTCTGACTCATGTGTAAAAGCTTCTCATCTAAAAGACAGCCATTCTTACTCAGGTGGGTGACATGTGTTTTCCCCTCCCCTCCCTCTCTTTTCTCCTTCTTTCCAAAACCACGCAAAGGACTTGCATGAGAAAAATCAAATATTCCAGTGCTAATAATTTGTTTCTTGCTGAATGGGGTCAAAGCCACACTCAGTTGAAAACAAGGTGTGGGAGACACATGCAGTTGGGTCCAGATTTACATCGTCAACACTGGACCTTCCATCAAAGGCTCCTTATTATGGTGTCTCAACCTGCCAAGAATCAAGATGTCATCTATCTCTCCGTTGAGGCACTGGAGAAACCATTGTTAGAATGCTGGCTTGTTGTGACATCTGTACAGTATATGACACCATATGGAGCCTCATAGACTGCAGAGAGGGTGAGGGATCCTTAGTCTGCTGACAGGTTGTGTTACTCCATGCAGCGATTTTTGTGTCAAATACCAATGCATGGAGTACGGCGTCTGACATTCAAGGTTAAGCTTTATAAATGTGATTCCATAATCCAGTCCACAGCAGCTTCCTGATTTTTTCTCTTACCAGTGTCGGAATCCAGTGCATCATCTGAGGTGCTAAAATTCTAAGCTATGGAACTGTACCTCACCAGAATATGATGGACATTTCTTTTACTTTAGAATTAACCACACAGCATGGGCAGGTTCTTTCCTAAAGGAACCATCTAAATTAAATGCCACATTTTGGGCCATGTCTGGATGACAGCTTACAAAGACCACAGGACTGACTTCCTATTATAGAGAGTGCCTACAATTTATAGCCTGCCTAAATGCCCTAAGCACAACCGATCTCATCTGATTTCGGAAGCTAAGCAGGGTCGGCCCTGGTTAGTACTTGGATGGGAGACCACCAGGGAATACCAGGTGCTGCAGCCACCTGGAGTAGGAACTGTCGAGCCACTCCAGTATTCTTGCCAAGAAAACTCCATGGACATGGAGTCACGAAGAGTCAGTCATGAATGTAACGACACAACACACACACACACACAATTGATAACATCATTTTTGAGGACAGAGCCCCTCTCTCTCCTCCTTGCCAGAGAGAAGCCCGCGAGAGCACACAAGAAAGAATCATTATAAGAACCATGTGAGGTCAGGAAGCACATGGTTCTACATGTTCGGAGGCAATACGCCGCAACGTTGTCGATGCCTCGAGGTTGCGACGAGATGCCATCCCGTGCAAACCAAGGAACAACATGGATCTTAGAGCCAATGGGCAAACATATTTACTCAAGAACTTTCTGCATCGCATTGCTTTAAGAAGCAATTCTTGCAAATGGTCTTGTTCTCTGTAGTGAATTCAATCAGCAAGCTCAACTCAGCTGCCCTGGGAGTTTGTAGAAGGCATTGGGGGAAATCCCTTTAAATAAGAGTTCCATCTGGAAGATGGAATCCCTTTAAATAAGAGTTCCATCTGGAAGATGGGCGGTATAGAAATGCAACAAACAAACAAACAAACAAACAAACAAACAAACAAACAAATAAATAAATAAATAAATAAATAAATAAATAAATAAATAAATAAATAAATAAATAAAAGTCACTAGGCGTTCCATCTAACTAGCAATGGGCATGTCACTCATAGTCAATAAGCCTGGTGCCCGATATGTGTGATTAAGGCTTTGCATCATTCAAGCCAACACATTTTCAGAAGCTCGTTACTCCTTCAAAACTCTTTGCCTTGGAGCTCTGCACCTGCTAATTTGCTAATTCTGTTTTCAATTAGCTTAGGAGCTTGCAAGTTCTTAATTATGCTAACAAGGAGTACCCTGCTTATAATGCTAAGATTTGGAACGTTTTCTGTAGATTTTCCCCCACCCTGAAACACAGAGCCTGGTTTGATTAACTGGGTGTTTATCATTAGGCATCTTCTTCTTTAAAAGGAACCAAAATATTTAGCACTCTGTGTTTTGGACTGCAAGTAACACTTGATCTGATACAAGATTCCCGCATGTAAGGAGATTTTACGAAGTAAGCAATGGGGCATTTTTGGGTGGGGTGGGGTAATAAATGTTCAAACTCTGAGCAATCCAATGCTCTTCCTAGGGAATCTTGCAAAAGAAGGATGCCATTTTGTAACTAGATTGGTCTTTCATCCAGAGAAGAAAAATGACCCAGGAGCTCACAAGAAACCCCAGGAGAGTTCCAATATGATTTCTCATGGCACAACAGCAAAATTCAGCTCTGTTAGACTACGGGTGGCAGATGTTTCTATCAACATTCATATTCAGTAAAAATGAGAGATACAGAGAGAGGGGGGAGGGAGGGAAGGAGATAGATAGATAGAGAGAAATAATTTTGAAGTCCCCCTTCAGGGGACTTCAAAGACTATGATTCTTGGTTTCATTGCTCTTCTTGCTACTTCACAATCAGCCCAAAGAGCAACATCTAAAAACCAAGAAAATAAGACACAATGAAATCCATTTAAATCTGTATAAAGTGAAAGGTTGTTTGGCTCTATTTTTGCTTTTCTCAAAACAATCCAAAATAATTAAATTCTAAGCTATGGAACTGTACCTCACCAGAATATGATGGACATTTCTTTTACTTTAGAATTAACCACACAGCATGGGCAGGTTCTTTCCTAAAGGAACCATCTAAATTACAATGCCACATTTTGGGCCATGTCTGGATGACAGCTTACAAAGACCACAGGACTGACTTCCTATTACAGAGAGTGCCTACAATTTATAGCCTGCCTAAATGCCCTAAGCACAACCGATCTCATCTGATTTCAGAAGCTAAGCAGGGTCGGCCCTGGTTAGTACTTGGATGGGAGACCACCAATAATTAAATTCTGAATTGATTTAAAGTTTTAAAAGTATGTGCTTGTGTCACTATGTGAACTGCCCTGAGTGGCCATGGCAGACAGATGGGTAGTATATCAGGTGAATGAGTGAACAAATGAATGAATGAATGAGTGAGTGAGTGATCAAACAAATAAATGAACAAACAAACAAATGAATGAATGAACAAATGAACAAATGAATAAATGAATGAATGAATGATCAAACAAACTAATGAACAAATGAACATATGAATGAACAAACGAAAAAACGAATGAATGAATGAATGAATGAATGAGTGAGTGATCAAGCAAATAAATGAACAAACAAAGGAATGAATGAATGAACGAACAAATAAACAAATGCATAAATGAATGAATGATCAAACAAATGAACAAACAAATGAATGAACTAACAAACGAATGAACAAATGAACAAATGAATGAATGAGCGAGTGAGTGATCAAACAAATAAATGAACAAACAAACGAATGAATGAAAGAATGAATGTACAAATGAATAAATGAATGAACAATCAAATGAACAAACACATGAATGAAAGAACGAACAAATGAATAAATGAACGAGCAATCAAACAAATGAATGAATGAATGAATTAAGAGTCAAGCAAACCTGAAGAGACATAAGGACACTGGGACATGAGAGTATACTTCTAAAAATTTATATCGCTTCTGTAATAATTTTTTTGTTTGAAAATCTCATTTTTAAAAAGCAAAAGCAGGGTCAAATGATCTTTCACCTTTTCAGGTTTAAATGGATCCATTTCTGTCTCACTGAATATTTTAAATATATATTTAAAGTTATATTTCTGTATATAATAAAACCAAGAAAATGCAGCTCAAGAGAAGTTTCATTCAAAATCCTGGGTAGCTTTCCCCCCCACTTCAAATGCCTGCACACACATATGGGAATAAAAAAATATCAAAACTCTATCACATGATGCCAGTTGTAGAGAGCAGAGTGAGAACCAGCCAAGGACAGAGGTGGATGATGGCATTGGAATGGATGTTGGCTTGAGGGACCTGAGAAGGGTGAAAAACAAAAGTAGAAGCAGCCCAGAGCAAACCTTCCACAGGGCAAAACAATTGTTGCTTTCCCTTCATATTCGTATGTATCCCTGAGATGCCTAGAGACAGCGAACCCAGTCCTCCCTTCTGATGCATGGCTTGGAAGCAGATTGAGTAATTAAATCCATTCCAGAAGACGAGAGAGGCTGGTTATGCAAAGATGCATCCATGTCCGCTTTCCTGTTTGATCACTTCTGCAGTTAGATCTCTATGAACTAGAAGGATCAGAGGCTTCAGCCGGCGTTTACAACGTCCTAGGAAATGCCCTCTTAATGACCTGCTTCCGTCTCAGTGACAATTTGACTATTCTAGGGGAGAAGATAGAAGCAAGCCTTTGGTTTTATCTGATGGTTCGCAGTTGGATTTCCAAATAAGACCATTTCTGAAATAAAATAAAAACCCTGCTAATTACAAGTCACTGCACATTTAGCAGCGAATTCTATTTAATAAAACATTTGAAGCTAATTGGACTTCTCTCTCTCTCTCTCTCTCTCTCTCTCTCTCTGGCTTTCTTCTCCTCCTCCTTTTAATGCTGCTCATAAAATGAACTACGAGACAAATATATAGATTCTTTTCATCAGCCAAGCTACAAAGAGGCTAAACTGTTTAATTGCACCAGATTGGATCCTATTTTCTCGCACGCTCATGGAAACCACATTAAAACCCAACCACTTACTATTCCCCAACCTGTTTTTTGCAACGGCACTAATGATAGTGGCACTCCGACTCCGGGGCCCATTTCTGCTCATTTGAGCTGGCTGGCTTTGAAGTAACTCCATGGAATAAACACGAGGATGTGTATGTGTTTGCATACAGAGGGATGGTTGGGAAAAGAAGGAAAGAAAGGTGGGAAGAACTAGGGTCAGGCAGTTGAAGCTGGTTCCCTGTTCTGATCCCTCTGCCCTCTGCCACATAGCAGGGGTCCATTCCATCCATGCCTCCTATCTGTACTGCTTGCTGGTGAATGCCAGGCTGGTTCATAATAAGATCCCGGTCATCCACGATTTAATCTTGGATGAGGGAGCCAACCTGCCCTTTTTTACCGAGACCTGGGTGGGCAAAGAGGGCGAGGCCTCCCCGGTTTCGTTACCAACATGCGGGCAGATTGGAGGGTCGGGGGGTGGTGAGGTGGGGCCATTGTTTATTGGGAGTCTTTTTATGTTGGCAAAGCCACAACGTTTGTGTGTCCAGCATTGGAGTGCCTGCACGTATTGGTGGGACAGCGGGAGAGGTCTGGGATTGTGCTGGTGTACCGTGCTCTCCGGGACCCAGCATTGTCCGTTCCAGAGCTCTCCCGAGTTCATCTCGGTAGCACTGTTGAGGTTCCCCCCCCCCGCCTTTTGGTGATGGGCGAGACTTCAACATGTAAGACCTTTGGCTTCTCAATGTGTACCTGGATTTGTTAGGACAGCACTTGACCATTGGCTACAGCGTGCTTTCTCACACCGCTCTTTGTGGGTCCTTCATCGGTTGCCTTCCTCATTGGTTTCAGCCTTAAAAGGTGGGCTGTGTGCATCATTAAAAAAACAACCAAGATTCCATGCCAGCATTTTTTTAAAAAAAACATGCTTAAGCTATTGTGTAAAAATAGCAGCTATCCTTTAATAGAAATAGATATCACTGTGAAGACAAGGTTGTAGAATCAAGGGTGCCTTTGGCTACGTCGGGCTACCCAGGTACTAATAGTTGTTGACAACTTCAAAGGCCTTCCACTCGCTTCTCATTACAGCTCTTTATCTTTGGAAGGAATTTGGACTATTTGGCATTTCAAAGAGAGAGAGTGTTGAGAGAGAGTAGTCACTGAAGATTGGATGTTCAGATTTTGTGGGTAAGAGGCCACCCGGTGAGTTTCTACCTGAGACAACCCCCAAGGGACCTCACCTGGCTGCAAAACCTATACTTGGATCCTAGCTCTACCCAAGCTTCTTGTAGAGAAAGAAAACTGGGGCAGGAACAGGAAATTTGGGCAAAGCGCATCCTAGCTAGTCCAAGTTGAAGACTTCCAAGTTTAAGCCTTACTCTGAGGTAAGATGCGTTTAGGAGTCTGCAATGTGTCCGCCTGCCTGGTCAACCTCCCACAATGAGGAATCATGGGATCTGTAGTCCAAATAATAATAATAATTAAATAAATCCCATCCCTAGTGGTCATAAATAACATCATGATGGTCTGTGAAGTGATGGCGCCGCTAATTCTGATTCTTCTTTGGAAGCAAATATATGTAAGGGGTGATCGTCTGAAATTTTAGGTGTTTTCTAAATGGGTTAACCAGCAGAGCATTATGGGTTAACCAGCAGAAGTGGCCTGCCGACAACTTATTCTCTACAACTGAACTATCTTCCAGGAAGTAAAACCACAACATTGTGAAATTATAAAAATGCTTATGTGGCAAGATGTTGAATCAGCAAAGAAGTGCCACTTTAGAAGGATAACTTTAGACATGCACAGAAGAACACCAGGTCATATCAGGTAAAGCAAAAGGAACAGCTATTAGTGTAACAGCAAGCTGGTCTGAGCTAGCTCCCGTAAAAGCGGAACTACTGTGGATGATTCTGGATGCTGGGTGTGGCAGGCTAAAAGGTATTTAAGGGAATATTCTGGACCATTTGGGGGTCCAGAATCTCCGTGATCACTGTTAGCATCACCCAGACTCTGTGATCCTAGTTCTTGTGTGTTTGCTTTGTCATACGTTAAATTCACTTTGCATTCTCCTTGAAGTCTCTGCGTACTCTTTACTAAAAGTTTACTGTTAGCCCTTGAGAAGATTATCAGTGTTATTTTAAGGCCAACATAAATGTATCAGGGGCCAGCTGGAAATCAGTAGCTGAAAAGCCACCTAGAACAAAAAAAAGTATACCTGCTTCTCTTCCAATATTGCTTCTCCTAAGATTTGTTTCATGATGTGAAGATCTGGGGAATTCTTTAAGTGGATGTTGAGACCTGGAAACCTTAGTCTGGAGGTAAAATGATTAATGGTGGTTGGGTGTCGAAAGATGCACCCTTGCAGACACTGGCTGCTTAAGATTAGGATGTGTAGATACGTCGGTGGTTCAGGTCTCCAGCTGTGGAACCAGAAGTTGGGAGTTTGACTCCCTGCTTATGCCTCCTGCGCCAGCCTGGGAGGCCTCAGACAAGCTGCACAATGCCAGGGTGCCCCCGGAAGAAAAGAAAAGCAAATGTGTTTTGCTGATATACTGCCCCATACCACTTCAATTAGTCTCTGGGCAGTTTACAATTTTTATTAAAATCTGAACATCCTATCTGTAAAGCGTATGCTTCTTGCAGCTGCCTAGATGCCCTAAGCACATCCGATCTCGCCTGCTTTCGGAAGCTAAGCAGGGTCGGCCCTGGTTAGTACTTGGATGGGAGACCACCAGGGAATAGCAGGTGCTGTAGGTGCCTGGAGGAGAAACTGGCAAGCCACTCCAGTCTTCCTGCCAAGAAAACTCCATGGACATGGAGTCACGAAGAGTTGGTCACGACTGCAATGACACAACATACACACACACACACACACACACACACACACAGGCTGCACATTTCCCCCCTGCCTCCAGCAAGCTGGGGGCTCGTTTTACCAACCTAGGAAGGATGGAAGGCTGAGTCAACCAAGAGTCTGCTACCGGGGATCGAACCCCAGGTCGTGAGCACAGGTTTACCTGCAGGGAGGCTCCTTCGAAGGGAATGGCAACTTTCTTCTCTATCTGGGAAACCCTGAAAACGGTCACTGTGACTCAGAACTGACTTGACAGTACATCATGATGATGATGATGATGATGATGATGATGGTGGTGGTGGTGGTGGTGGTGGTGGTGGTGGTGGTGGTGGTGGTGGAAGATTGCCTATGAAGTGGGAGATCAGAAGAGAGGCTCAGGGAGAAACCAGTTGGTGCTTAATCTCAATTTGGCTTTGTTGAGAAGTATCACCAAGCCAAGATGTCCTCTAGTGGACGACCATTTGGACTGAAGCAGGTGGCACCCATACAAGCCTTCGGTCCTTTTGGGAAAGAATGTGGGACAGAAATATTTTAAATAAATAAATAAATGAGGGAACCGGTATACAAAACATCAACCATTCAGCCGAGATTCAAGGGGTGGGGAAACCTTGCTTCCGTCTCAAATTAATAGACTTCCAGAGCCGCTGAGGGGCTTTGAATGAAAAGAATACACTCCCCTCCTTTTCCCCTCAAATCCAAGAGGTGAAGAGAGGAGGGGAAACACCCTAAGGAAAATTCTTTCTAATTAATTACTCCTGAGGACCTTGGAGAGCCCACGGAAAAATCCAGAGGGAAACTGAAAAATGAGGGTAGAGGTGGGGGTGGGGATCTGCCTCTTCCAGGTCTTCAATTCTGTGGAAATAATTCTTCCCTCAATGCCTCACACATGGGTATCATAATCTCATTTATTTAAAAGACTTTGGGACTTTGGGCCTAGCAGATTACGAATGTATGCATTTGTTACACATATTTTCATTAAACTGTTAGAACTTGGCATCTGTTAGACCTTATTCGTTTCTTCACAGAATGTTCGCATGCATGCACATACCGTGTATGTGTTTATTCAGATTATTTTTACCTCAGATTTCTCATTAAGAAGGGCCCAAGGCAGATTGCATCATTAAAAGACAATATGGAAGGCTCAAACCAGAGGGTGTGCAAATGGATTAAAACAATACAACACTACAAAAAAAAAAGTAACACTAAAAGCAGCCAAGCACAACAATCCTTTTTAAAAACCCAACTCAGGCAGCTAGTTGTTGAGGGAAAGACTGCCTGAAGAGAACAGTCTTGGCCTGCTTGCTTACAGAAGGACAGCAAAGATGGGGCCAGGCTGGCCTCCAGTGGGAGGGAGTTTTAGAGTCTGGGAGCAGCCACAGAGAAGGCCCCGGCTTTTTCCTTTGTGGGTACAAGGGCATCAGAGCAGTCACAGCATGTTTTAGAAAAGCTTATAAAGCACAATAAATAAATCATTAAAATCAAATGAATGAGAATTTGAAAAATCTATTGATTATCTTCTGTCTCCTAGATCTCTGGAAATAAGTGTACCATCAGGTTCTCACCATCTTATGGACTAGAATTTGCATAATTCTAACTAACTTCAAGCATTACATTTTCTTCCTCTCCCTACTCACCCGTCCACATACAGAACTGATATAAAAAATCATCCTTATGCAGAAATCAGCTGTTGTAGGGTGAGCTTAGTCCCCTCCCTGACATCTTAACTTTCTGCATGCAATGTTTTCCTTTGGATAGAGAGGCATTCCATTGCGGATTTCAAAGAGGTTTGGGTGATTTCAGCAGAGCTCAATTACATTTTTTTGTGATTTTTCCAGCAGCCTTGATGTTCAAATTCTCCACAGGACAACATTGATGGAGTTAATTTGCCTTTTAAAAAAATAAATTGGCTGAGGATTCAGATGTGCATAACCATGAGTTTTCATCAGTTGCAAAAAAAAAAAAAAACTGTTCAAAGCATGCCAATGGCATGGCTGTGCCAATTTATATGGGGTTTGCGAGGGGGGGATTATTTTTATGCCGTGATTCTGATTTGGTCTATTGTCAATTTTAAAAATGATTTTATGTTAATGTTTAGCGTTGTTTGATGATATTATCTTGATGTTATTTTCATGTTTCATTGTATTATGTTTTGTTTATTTTATTGCTGTTCACCACTCAGAGTGGCCCCTGAGCTAGATGGGTGGAATATAAATCAAATAAATAAATAAATAAATAACCAAGGCTAAACAACAGGATTTCAGCCAATGCAATACCCATTCCATGTCTGGTAAACATAACCGTTGTTTAGCCAAAATGGATGAATAAAACGCAGAAAACTAACAATTGCAGAAGGAAGAATCTACTAGTATTGCATCCTTATTAGTAACCTAAATGGAAGCCCTGAATTAATTATATAGGAAAACATTAATTAATCAAACCCCCCCCCTCCGATTTATGAATCCACTTTTCCAAATTAGCATTCTGCTACTTACTGAATTAGCATTCCTCTACACAGCAGTTGAGAACAGTGGGGAAAAAATGATCAAGTCTCATGATAATCCCTTGAATCATAATCACAGTACTGTATATGTCAAGCAATCCCAAACAGGCCCAAACAAGCCAATGCAACAAACGCAACACTGCCCCTGATTAAGAGGGATTGCAGTCCACTGAACCTTATGCCCAATAAAATAAGGAGGTTTTCTGCAAGATTCTTTGTTGTTCAGATTCGAGCAATCATGCCAGCCCTACAAAATTACCCTCGAAACATTGAAGCAAAAAGAAAGCTAAGATCCTGTGGTGCAGCTTTACCTGTCGAACGGTAAATGTTGAATGACAATGTTATTCCTGCTGATTAAAGACTCTCCTTTTCAGTTTTGGGATATGCACGGCTCACATCCAATAAGACCAATTCACGTGCACTCCAAAACTTTTTTTTAAAAGGAAGTCTTCAGTCAGCAAAAGCAGACACTGACAATTCTTACCTCATTCTCATTGCACAGATAGACTACTAGACCTTATAATAAAGCTAAAAGGTAAAGGTGCCCCCCTCACATGCGTGGTAGTCGTGGCCGACTCTAGGGGAAGTGCTCATCTCTGTATTCAAGCCGAAGTGCCAGTGTTGTGCAAGTCCATGGCCATGTGGCCAGCATGACTGCAAAGAAACACTGTTTTACCTTCCTGCTTTTTATGGTGGTATTTATTTATCTACTTGCATTTATATGCTTTTGAACTGCTAGGTTGGCAGGAGCTGGGGTTAACAGCAGGAGCTCGCTCCGCTGCGTGGCACCCAGGATTTGAACTGCCAAGCTGCTGACTTTGCAGCCAACAGCTTTTGGAGCCTGAGCCACCACGCCCCATATAGACCTTACAGTATTTTGGCCCTTTTATCTGGCAAGTCAGAGACTGCAGCGATGAAATCAGAGGAGGACTGGGACTCAGAAGGGCACCAGTGAAAGAATTAGAAAAGCTCAATGGCTCCTTGACCAAATGATGCCGGAACTTTCTCTGGAGGCTCTTGATACAGCCTTTGGAGAGCCAGGTTTTATCTCTCCAGTCCTCCCTAGAAGACTGAAGGGAGACACGATAGCTGTCTTCCAATATTTGAAGGGTTGCCACAGGGAAGAAGGCGTTGATTTGTTCTCAGTTGCACCTGAAGGTATGACAAGAACCAATGGGTGGAAACTCATCAGAGGGAGAGCCAACCCGGAAATCAAGAAAAAAATCCTGATGGTGAGAGGCGTTAAACAGTGGAACAGCTTGCCTCCTGATGTTGTGGTTGCCCCATCACTGCAGGTTTTCAAGGAAAGATTGGACAACCATCTGTCTGGGATGGCATGAGTTCTCCTGCCTTGGGCAGGGCGTTGGACTAGACGATCTCCCAGGTCTCTTCCATTCCTACAAGGATTCTATGATCCAGTGATCTTTGAACAGCACAAGAATCATGGCTAACATGACTACAATTTACCAGCATTTTCCACTTGAAGAAGCCGGCTCCTTCCCTATGTCTAGTGGCAGGACCGGCCCTGAAAGGCAGCCTACATTGTATTCCTTCCTTCCACGTTCTGCTCCTTTAATTCCCCAAGGATGGCATGCAGAAAGCAAATGGCATTCTCAAAATGAGGCTCAGCCTTTATTTACATAAGACCCTTCACAACACCTTCATAAATCACATCCTTTATAGCAAAGGGGGGCGTTAGATTTTTACACACACACACACACACACACACACACACACACATTGAAAGAAATATCCTCATTACCAACATCATCTACATGCGATTCCATCAAGGAACTGTCAACCAATCACCAGATCCTTGCATTACTTAATTACCAAACTGCTTAATCACTTCTGGTGACACTTAATTGCTCTTGTCCTCTGCATTATGGGATGCTGACTAGGCTCTCGGTGCATATTCTCCCCCTGAAATGCCAGAAGGATTACTCACTCCAATTTCTCCTAAGGCTTACCAATTGCACCTTGTGTTCTGACAAGATTATGAGACCATTTTATGCCCCACAATCTGACATGGCTTCCGCAAGCGACAGCTTTACTTGAAGAGGACTGAAAGGTGGGGCGATTCACACATGTTAGGCTGACCCCTGACTCCCATTTCCTCAGCATGTTATCATTCCCCATTGACAGCCCGTTTTTTGGGGGGGGTGGGCTGTGATGTCATCAGTGTTTGGAGGGCTACCAGAGCCTTCTCGTCGTTTTCTGAAAGCGCACTGCATTTGATGTGGGGAACAGACTGGCAAGCCACTCCAGTATTCCTGCCAAGAAAACTCCATGGACATGGGGTCACAAAGAGTCAGTCATGACTGTAATGACACAGAAACAAAAAATCTGGTCCAATACCAATTCAAATATAAACAACAACAACAACAACAACAACAACAACAACAACAACAACAACAACAATGGGCAGCAGTGTTTTCAAAGGATCCCATCAGCCGTCAGCGAGCCCAACATCACGACAATCTGGTGCATTTCTAAGGATGGGCTTTATTACTATTAATATTTTCTGGACTACAGACATTACCTACGACAATGACTGCATTGACTGATCTCATAAGAACACCAGTGTTTTCCATGCTAGTTTCCATCCCTCACCATGGAATTTCCTTTTTCTTTTTGCCTGTTGTAAGAGGCCTCTTCTAATTCCCTCTTCTTAACTTGAATATGTATTGAACATCCTGGGCTATATATTGTAAGCCACCTTGGGCTCTTTTCCAAGGAGAAAGGCGGGGTAAAATATTCTGAATAAATAAATAAATAAAATACAGAAACCATGGTTCTCCATTCTTGGAGCCCTGTAAAGCTAGACATGACTCTAGGGGTGGTGCTCCTCTCCACATTCAAGCTGAAGAGCCAGTGTTGTGCAAGTCCATGGCCACGTGGCCGGCATGGCTGCAAAAAACACTATTTTACCTTTCCACTTTTGATGGCAGTACCTATTTATCTCCTTGCATTTATATGCTTTCGAACGGCAAGATTGGCAGGAGCTGGGATTTTCAGCAGGAGCTCGCTCGGCTGCATGGCACCTGGGATTTGAACCGCTGAGCTGCCGAATTTGCAGACGACAGTTTTTGGAGCCTTAATCCACTGAGCCACCACACCACAGTGTACTGTACGACATGCCAAATGCCTCCGTTTGGTTCACCTTGGAGCTAGGCTTCAAATGGGAAGCTTGGAACTTGAGCTAGGCTTAGCTCCATCAAACCATCTTGTTCCTATCCCAGTGCTCGTTGGGAGCTCTCTTTCTAGTTAGGATGCCTCAAAAGCCTCCGGCTGAGGCCTTTTTCTCCAAGGGGAAACAGATTTAGCTGTCAGCAAGTTAGGTAGGACTCCAAGATTGGAGGAGGATGGGGTTTGTCGTCAAAGAGGACTGAAAAATCCCATCTCTTCACACTCACTCTAGCCAGATGTTTATGAGAAGGCTTAATTTGAAAGCAAGTGGTAGGAAAAAGAGAATCTAGCCCTCCTCCCAGCCCTGATTGCTGTCCCTGTATGAAAGAAGGGTGGTCCATGTCTGAGAATCAGCTGCAAGGGTGACATTATTGCTGTGTCTTGCATTAGCCGCAAAACCATGAATGGATTCCTTCCGAGTTGGGGCTAGGAGGGGGTTGGGTGGGAGGATGGGGTGTTGCCATTGCGTCGTTGATTTAATCCCAGAGACAATCGCTTTGCCATATTGTAAAAACATGTGTTTGGCTCGCCTCCTTTAAACAGATAATTAACGGCTGGATCTGAATTACCGTCAACAATAAAAGAAAAACAGCCGCCAGCACCTAGCTGTTCCCGCCTGGAGAAGAAATGAATTATATCCCAGGAGGATACCCTTTAAAAAAAATAACACCCTCTGCTTTCTTCTTCCGCTGGATGAGTGCAGTGCGAGGAGGAAGAGAGGCGGCAGGGCGGTCTCCCATGAGATTCTGCAAGCTCTTTGGGGACTTTTCATCATCCTGCTTTTCTCTAAACAGATGATGCTATTTGGCAGGAGAGAGGGAAAGGCCTGTTCTCCATATCTTGAGATTCAGTGGCTGTCTTTTCATCATCCCGGAATATTTTGCAAATGACAGCAGCAAAGTAGAGAACTCTACTTCCATGCCTCCAAAGAGGGTAGGGGTGAAGCCTGGATGCCTTGCTTGGGCCTCGTTCTCCTAACAACACAACCTCCATGACTCGCTTAACAAAGTGTGTGTCCCTGAGAAAGGATACCTGCTTGTCTGAACAGGCCTGCAGATCAGCCGCTTCCTTAGTGGCTGGAGATGGGGAAGGTGAGCACTGGCTTCCTTTGCAAGTCTGGTGGTGCTTTGAAGGCATGGCGTGCCTGGAGGGACAACAGGGCGACCACAGGCCAAGCATAGGACCCATGGTGTGTGATGTGACCCTTACTAACTGGAGTCAAGAGTGGCCACTTTGAACAAAAGAACAACAATTCCCTAGGGCAGTGGTGGCAAACCTTTGGCGCTCCAGGTGTTTTGGACCACAGCTCCCACAGTCCTTTGCCATTGGCAATACAGGCTTGGAATTCTGGGAGTTGTAGTCTAAAACATCTGGAGGGCCGAAGGTTCGCCACCACTGCCCTAGGATGACTCGGGCTATTTTCAGAGTCTGAGGCATGCATAAAGCCTGCAAATGGAAATGAAATGGCCAAGACATCAGGTTGGAATGCAGAAACTGGAATGATGCCACTGAATATAAATTTACCATTTATGGTCCTTATAAAGATGCTGCATAAAAAGCCACAGGGGTATCATTGGGCAACCTTCTGCCGTAACCTACATGCCAGCGGTGCAATCCTAAATTTGGAAATCCCAGTGCTCTTTAGGACAGCAGCACTTGGGGAGTCCGAATCTGCTAAAATGTTTCTCCTGGCACAGATAATGACAGAGGGGCACAAACTTGGTGCCCTGTGGAATGTCTAGCTAGGTGTCACAATCCCACCACTCGCGTCCTTCCTTCCATAACTCCACCCTAATGGCTAGTTAATGCCGGTCGAAGCACAAGGGCATAAATCAAGTCACTGCTTGCAACCCTCGCTCTGCCCTGCTTCCTGTGGCAGGCACGCAACGAGACCTTGGCCGTTACTTCACGAGCCGCTCGCTTCGCGGTAAGCCGTCATTT
>JAHTLZ010000288.1:5227548-5237781 GCA_023846285.1 Phrynocephalus versicolor
GGCAATCACGCTGCGAAGCGAAGAGCCTCGTGAAGTGACGGCCATTAATTTGTTGACTAGTCGCAATATGCCACAGTGGCCGATGCCCTTGGACCTGGTGGGCTGCTCACTGGGGCCCTGGCCAGCCTTCGATGAGATCTGCGAGTTCCAGCAAGATTGGAAAGCTGTTTCTAAGAAGTAGCAAGTGACTTTTTTAGGAGTAATATTTTTCCAACACAAAAAGTAGGATGTTGCTTGTCCCCTCGAGAACAACACTTCTTCTTCTTCTTCTTCTTCTTCTTCTTCTTCTTCTTCTTCTTCTTCTTCTTCTTCTTCTTCTTCTTCTTCTTCTTCTTCTTCTTCTTCTTCTTCTTCTTCTTCTTCTTCTTCTTCTGCTCCTCCTCCTCCTCCTCCTCCTCCTTCTTCTTTGTGGTGGTGGTGGTGGTGGTGTCATCATAATTGTCTTTGTTGCCACCACCACCATCACCACCACCACCACCACCACCACCATCACCATCATCATCAGCAGCAGCAGCAGCATCTGGAACTACAGAGCTGGCAGGGACTCTATGGATCATGGAGTCCAGCTTTTGCCAAAAAGACCCAGTGGAGAATCGAACTCCCAACCTCTGGCTCTGCGGCCACAGACCCCACAAGCCCCCGAGTGGTCCAGCACTACAGTCTTAGAACTGAATAGCTGAATGGGACCCCCATGGATAACCTAGTCTACTCTGCCCCCTTTCGAGCAAACACAGCTGGGAACTGAACTCCCAACCTCTAGCTCCTCAACCAGATGAGAAAACCATTGAGTTACCCTGCAGTCTTGTTAGAAATAATACATAACTTTTTCTCCCTGGTTAATCTTTAATTACTATTTTTTTAAAAATAAGAGAAAAACCCTACACAAGTTAGAATAGGAAAACAAGCCCACAAATGGTGCTTTAGATCTAACAGCTATCATGGGTTGTTATACAGAACACTGACACTGTTGTTGGTTGCTATGTTAATAATCATAATTGCATCTTGTCATGTCCGTTAATAAAAGCCAGCTGGAGGGTCTTCTGCAATGAAGTTTATGGCTCTATCTTCCTGCACTATTTTATTTATTTTCTTCCTTTAAAATGTTTTCAACACACGTTTCTGCTTCAGAAGGACACAACAGTTAGGGTATTTGTACACGACCCCTAAACTCCGCCGCAAATGGCTGCCAGCTCCGGAGCTTAAAATTGTTTCCCCACCAGCTCCGGAGTTTACAGGAAATTAAGTGCGACCACGCCCACCTAAGCGCGTCCCAGCGCACTTTTCATGTACCTGCTCTTGGAGGGTAAAAATCCCCAGATCCGGATGTAATCTGGTGAGTGCCAGGCTCTCCTCGCTTCTGTTTTTTTTTTTTTTTTTTGCCTCCCGCCCCTTTAAGAGAAGGAATCAGGATGACATTGGGTGGCTTGGACCAGCACAAGGAGGTGAGCCTGCATTCTTTTGTCCCTTTTTTCTCCCTCCCCTCACGCAGACAGGAGCAAGGAAGTGCGGAGGGGTGGGGATGCAGGTAGAGCAACGAACCCCCAAGATCTCTGGTCCGAATTTAAGTGGCCAGCGGATCTTAGGGGTCGTGTAAAAAGAAGACAGTATGGTAGGAAACACCACCCCATATCCACTGACTCATTAACCACTGATTCAGTTATCCACGGTTGGCAGAGGAAAAAATTAAATAATTCAACAGCCACAAAGCAAGCTATTACCACAGTAGCTATAAAGCAAGCTACAGTCGTTAAACAGCAGCAGTAAAGCAAACTACTGTCACAAAACAGCAGTTTGGGGACTTTTGATGTTCTCTCTTATCCACAGTTTTTGTTATCCACAGGAAAGCCTGGAACCAATCTCCAGTGAATATTGGGGCCCTTGTGTAAACAGAAGTCAGTTACAATGAGTATATGATGCAAAAAAGATTGTGAATACATAAGCAACAATAAGACACATTTGATGCAGTAAGACACAACAATCTATTTCAAAGCAACCAAACAAACACTTGGCAGCCAATTGTAAAGGGACAGGTAGCCTGAAGAGGAAGGTATTTGCCTGCTTGTGGAACTACAGCAAAGATGGGGCCAGGATGGCCTCCAGTGGGAGGGAGTTCCAGAGTCTTGCTGCAGCCACAGAAAAGACCCTCCCCCATGTCCCCCACCAAGGACACCCAGGAGGGTGGCAGGACCAAGACAAAGGCCTGCCCTAATGAGCTTTGCTAATGGCCAGCAAATTATTGATTTCTGAAGTGGCTTCTCCTGCTTAACACCTATAAGCTCAACATTAGATCACCAGATCCTGCCAGATAAACACCAAATACGATTCCGAGCAGAAGGTAGGGGTTCCAACTCAGACAAGGATGAACCAGTAACTGCTCAAATCCCTGAAAGCCAAACCCTCTTGGGAAACCCCCACCCACCCTCCCACCTTCCTGTCTCTAAAGGGGCAGGGTGATGGTTGCAGACAGCTGACCTTAATTTTTATTCGGCCGTTCTGAAACGGAAGGAGTTGCTGCACAGGTCCTGTCGCCCTGCCTTGTCTCCGAACAATGCTTTCTCTTTCCCCTCCTTTTTTTTTTTTGCTCACTCTTTGTAGCCAAAAATGATTTACATGTTTGTTTACACCGATCTCTAGTCATCTGACTCATTCGACACCCTTCTCCTGAACGAATTACAATGCATTTTGGAGTGGTGTTTCTGGCTCTTGGAATATTTTTCAACCCAAAGTCTTGGTGACCGTTTCTTGCTGGTTGTTGTTGTTGTTGTTGTTTATTCCCATCTGACACTCTGTCTGTGTCTCTCTGTCTTGCTGCCTGCCTGATCTTTAATGGATTCTACTTGAAAATCAGCAAATGAACTAATTTGAACTATTGGGGTGGGGGGACTTTGATTAGATTTATAGATTATTTAGCCCGGGGTGGTGGTGGAATCTATTTATTCCAGAGCTCTTTAAGCATCTAAATATGTGATCATTGTTTTATTAAACCATATGTCTTTTTATCCGTTCCCTGAAAAGGGAGGACATAAGGAGTAACCATAATCTTTCAGCTTTGAAGTAGACACCAATGAGTCTCTGGAAGGATAAGGTTTCATCACCTTCTAATTCTGAAGCTGAGGTTACAGAAAGATTAGTCCTAAAATGTTGACACGGCCCAGCTCCCATTGCTTAAGGAAAGGATGTGGGAAGACCACAGCTATTTTTTCATGTTTGTTCCTTTGGGTAATATAAGAATACATTGTACCTGTATACTCACAGCGCATTGAAACATGACTTATTGGGACTGAGACTATCTGCCCCAGGGGATTCTGGGAAGTGCTGTTCAAAAAATTCACGTCTTGATATTATTGGCAAACTTTCCTTCAAAAGAGATGATCGCGCTTGAGCATCTTGTTCAGGATTACACCTTCCATTGTGATGAAAATGGATATGGCATTAATAGTCACTGTGCTGACAGCTGCTGAAAGAGAGCTAGCTTTAAATGCTGTGTGGATCAAAGCACAGCGTCTAAACTCATGGGGAAACCATTACATCATTTTAAAAACCAAATTATCCAGAACTAGACAAACACGAGGCGATGGATGGAATGGGCGTTTCCATTAAAATGGGCCTAACGTCTAAATTTTCGCAATAATGCTGGAACTTTATTGTAATTTCTGGTGCACATATAGGATCATTGATGGCATAAACTCGGTCATGCTTTATCCATTAAAAGAAAAATAGAAAATGAATGGCTCTCCCCAAAACAGGAGCTGAGATGCAAGCCTTTATCTGTTTATTTTAACATTTGATAGTTTGTGTTGACTGCAAACCGCCCGGAGTACCTTTTGGAAAATTGGCGGTATAAGAATGAATGAATGAACCATTTTGTAGAAAAAAGATATTTTATAACCTCACTTGATGTGCTTCACCAATGTCTCTGCCGATTGGAACATGCAAATGTTCTAATCGTTCTGATCTGTTGAAGCCCATTCAACAAGCCACCAGCCAGTGCCAATGGGCTCAAGTTGGTCAAAAGGTTTTGTCTTGCAGATGTAAAAACTCCGCCAACCCATGGACCCTCTTCTTGGCCTTCGAAAAAGATGGAGGTTTATCACCTTCAAAGTCTGTGGTTTGAAGTCAGGTCTTATAAGCAGACAGTCCAACTTCATATATGACCCCCCCTCACCTCCCGGGCATCCTTTCCAGAATCTGAGAGGTTAGATGGCTGGATAGTTCAGTGGTTTAGGTCTCTGGCTATAACCCACTGTCTATCTCAGGAAAGCCAGCCTGGGTGGCCTTGGGCAAGCTGCACAGTGGTCCCAAGGCAACTCCAGAAGAGGTGGACAAGAAAGGACTTCTGAGTGTTTGTTTTACCTAGAAAATCCTGGGAAATGTTCACCATAAGTCAGAATTGACTTGAAAGCGCATTATTATTGACAACGGGTGGACTTGATATTCTGTTAGACTCCCTTCTAGCTCTGCAGTTCTAAGATTATCAACACTATTGCTCTTATTCTTGTTTTTCACCTTATTCTATGTTCTCATCCACCATAGCCACTAGAGATGGGCACGAATAAAAAAAATGGCATTTCGTTTGTCGTTTGTCGTTTAGGGGGTCCGTTTCCGTTTTTTGTGAATATTTTGCAAAAAAATCATTTTTGTTTTTGTTCGTTTTGTTACCATTTTGTTACCATTTGTTTCAATTTTTTGTGATTTTTTTAGCATTTAAAGCAGTTCAATGTATTGCCGTAACGAAAACGAAACGGACGACAAAATTTCTGGTGTTTCTGTTCGTTTTGTTCCATTTTAGAGACAAAATTCGTTTGTCGTTTCGTTACATAACAAAATGAAAAAACGGAAACGGAAATGAAAAATTGTTCATTTCGTGCCCATCTCTAATAGCCACCATAGCTGATGATGGAGGATGGTGAGAGTTGGATCTACAGCAGTTCTTCCCATCCTTGGGTCCCCAGATCTTCTTGGACTGCAACACCCAGAAATCCTCATCGTCCCATCTTTCAGGAGCAGTTGCCTGCCATGAGCTAAGGGGGCTTATCTGTTTCAAGGAGAACCTTCCTCTCTTGGGAGGAGGAGGAGGGGGTGCAACCAGCTTTGTAGACCTCCCTGCTTTGGGGTGGGGAGGAGAGCTGGAGTTAAATTTGTACGTTTCGGGAACGTGGGGGCCCAATTTATTTTATTTATTTATTTATTTTAATACTTATATACTGCCCATCTTCTGGAGGAACTCTGGGCATTTTACAACAAAAACACAAACAATGAAAACAATGAAAACAATAAGAATAATAATAAACTAAATAAAATGTTATAATGAATTTTCCAAAATCTCGGACTAGTTTGCCCATAGAAAAAATAGGCCCTGAAGGAGATGCTCTAACCCCGTGGTATCCAAACTTCAGCCCTCCAGATGTTTTGGACCACAACTCCTGCAGTCCTTTGTCATTGGCAATACAGGCTTGGAATTCTGGGAATTGTGGTCCAAAACCTCTGGAGGGCCGAAGTTTGGACACCCCTGCTCTAACCAATTCGGTCATTTTCCTTTGCACAGCTCCAAAGCAAACTAACTAACACCTGGGCTCTTTCATTTCAGAAAAGACTTGTGCAACACAATAGCCTAGATTAGACCACCGGCATTTCCCGGCTCACACACTGTTCCATTCGTAGGGCGACAAATGAAACTATGAAAGGAGATAGGAACAGGTAATCCATATTTGGGTCAACATCTCCCTAAGCTTCCTTTCCACTGAGACGCCAATTTATTGTTGGCTCAAGGGTTTAGGAGAGAAGGCACACACTTGCTTCAACACTTCCTAGAGCACACCAGCTTAAGGGAGGCGAAGAGGAATATTTGCAGAATGAGCAAAAGGAAAGAAAAAAAGAATTTTGTTTTCCCTTCATTAGGGGGAGAGAAAGCCAGGTTGCAGAGTTCTTATAGATCCTGGGGATGCATATCTGTTGATAGCCTTTTACCCTTTAAATGGGCAGATATGGGCAAAACGATGGCTTAACGTCAGCATTCACCATGTTTGGTCAATGTGGAGCAGTTTCCCTTCTGGAAGCCATCCACTAACTAAACGACCTTGCATATATTGGGCAAGGGAGGAAAACCAGCAGGAACCAGGATGGCAAAGAAGGGAAACAAACCAGTAAGAACCAGGAGGGCGGGGAAGGGAAACCAGCAGGAACCAGGAGGGCAAAGAAGGGAAACCAGTAAGAACTAGGAGGGTGAAGAAGGAAAACTAGAAGGAACTAGGAGGGCAAAGAAGGGAAACCAGTAGGCATCTGGAAATCTCAGCCATTGCAAGGGAGGAATACCTAGATATTTAGGTCAACATATTTACAAACAATAACTAGTATGGTGTAATGGAAGGAGTGATGGACCAGGGGGCCTGGATTCAAATCCCAGCTCAACCATGGAAACTCCCTAAAGGTCTGGAACTGGTAAAACTAACCCTTAAACCTCTCACTCTGAAAATTCTGTCTGTGTCAGTTCTGATTCCATGGCACATATCCATAGAACTTTTAATAAGTTGAGCCACGGCACCATCTCGGCCACGACGCCTTTCCACTCCGATTGTAACATCTTCACTGAAGACGTTATGGTGACGTTTGACTGGGCAGAAACTTTGTTTCGATCCCTGCCATTGGGTCCAGTGGGAGGATCCTTAGCCCAAGCTCAGGACGAATGGGAAACAAATCTACATGCAGGATCCATCGCACTGTTCCAATTCCATCTAGAGGACAACAGGAGACTGGTTATTGGGTAGACTTCCAATGACACAAGGCCATGATTTGGTAGCCCAGAGTCTCTTACAAGTGTGTCACCTTGTAGAAAGGAAATGATCAAGTCAATGCTTAAGTAAGCTCAAGAGATTCGGTAGGTCTACTCTAGTGAAGATCAATAACTAGGTCAGTGGTGGCGATAACCTTCAGCACTGCAGATGTTTTGGACCACAACTCCCACAGACCTTTGTCATTGGCAATACAGGCTTGGAATTCTGGGAGTTGTGGTCCAAAACATCTGGAGTGCTGAAGGTTCCCCACCACTGAACTAGGTTGTCCCCATTGGTTCATAAAGTCCTTGACAAGAGTGGAGAATCAGGGCGCCCAAAAGGCACGGAGACCCTGGAAAGCAGAGGATGAATCCCGAAGAGCATGAAATCAAACAGAGGTGAATAACGCTAGCAGCTAGGATGAGGCAGTGCGTGCTTTTTCAAATGTCAGAGGACCTAGGAAACAGCTGGGCAGCTGACAGCTTAGGTAAGAGAAGAATTAGGTCTGATGTGTCTCTTTCACGGCACACAATGTTTCCAACAGAGAACAAGGCCTGGTCTCCTGATTCCAAAGGTTATTCTTTAATGTGCATATGTTTTAAGTCTTTTAAGACCAGCCAAAACCACTGCAAACCAGCATCAACCGAACGCAAAATTCCTCCGCCTGCATTTCCTCCTCCACCACCGCCACCACCCCCCTCCTCGAATCCTGTTCTTCAAAGAAGAACATGTGTGCCTTTGCACTCGTGTTGAATGCTTGGGATAAACGCCTGCAGGAACATGTGCTCCGGGCCCCGTCCTTAGGCCTCGGACCAAAACGGAGCCGGCCAACTCACACGGAACAGTCATCAAGTAGATTTAAGGCCCAGCACTCAGTCACCACCACCACCACCACCGCCAGCCGGTAACAGAATCCAGATGAGCTGGCGCCTTTACAAGTTTGCCCCGCTTCATCAGAAGCCCGGCCTCTCCTGACCTTCTTGTGGGGCTAGCGTTCAGTAAAAGTTTAAGATTCATGGCTCTCTCGGGCTCCTGAAATCAATCCTTTGATAGCAAAAGGCGGGGTAAGGCGCTGGGCTAAAAGGACCAAAGCCCTCCCCCCACCCCACCACCGCCTTGGCTCGGATGTGACAAGTGTTGAAATTTACAGTTCTTGGAGGGCAGCATGGTGAGGGAGATATTGAGCTTTCTTACAGCCTGGGAGGGGGGGAGGGATCCAAGCAGGTGGGAAGCAACCAAAACCAGCCCTTAAAATGGGGCAGGGGGCTAATTTTGAAACACAGGTCCTTGAAGGCTGGATGGAGACAATAAAGGCTTCTCTCAATAGTCCCGGAACACCCTTTCAGGGCACCTGAGTGGCACCAGGAGCATCTCAAAGGCTCGCTGTGCCTGATGTGTCAGAGAGCTGGAGTGGGAGGTTGCCAGGCCCCAATACATGGCATACACCCATGGTGAGGTGCATTCCCCTGCCACCCACCCCCACCACCCACCACCCAGGCACCTCTGGCCATGGCTGGACCCCTCGACAAAGGTTCATGACTCGTTCTTGTACCCCGGTGGAGAGGTCCGAACACTCGTGCTTTGCACCGACACACTGCACAGGGCTTTGAAGGTGTGGGTGAAGGCGAGGGAATTAAGAGGAAGGGTGGCCAGATGCCATCGCATGTGCCCAGGGCAACAGGCTTGTGACTACATCCCATTCCCAGTGCAGTGCGGTTGGGCCATCTTGTAACCCCTGGCCGTGATGACTTTATACACCCTTTGTAGACCACCGATCTTTCTAGGGCAATGGGCCTTCTTTGCAGGGGGTGGAGGGTGGGTGGGGCTGATGCCACCCTTCATATATTTGGCCCACCCTGCTGCTCCGTCCCCTAAGGAGCGACCCAGGACCTCTGCCCTGGGATCCTGCTCTAGATTCAGAAAGACGACCCAGGGAGGCTAACGGGGCTTCTTCTCGGGGACCTGGCATCTTAATCCAACACAAAAGACAGTCCTTTTTCCTCCGAAAGGGACAGTCTCAGGGTTAAGAGGAACCAACCCAAAAGTGCATCCAAACAGGTGGAAGGGGGGGGGGAGACACAGTTCAGACTTGTCAAGTCTTACTTCAGACTCTGATCTTTTTTTTTTTTGTTCCCCTGGTCTGTTAAAAGGGCTGGATTTGACACCGCCTTTCTTAGGGAAGGGGCCCAGTTTGCATGGCCGGGGCAAGGGGTGGAATGGAGCTCCCCAGCCAAGGTTCAAGGGCCTGCTCCAGAAGTCCCTAAAATGGAGAGGCAGTCCCTGCGTTGTGCAGACCATCCTTCCTCAGTACCAGAGATCCACCCGCATCTTGAGAGCGGAAAGGGGCTCTCCTGAGACCGAGAGACAAGGGGGGCTGGGGGATGATAGGAGATAAGGGGTGCGGGGAGGGGAGCGTGCCCCCCTTTCTACCACTTCTCGCATCCCCGGCCCTTTAAAACGTGGCACTGACCCCAAACATCTAGGGCAACCGTCTGGAACGCAAAACAAAAAAAAAGATTTCGCAGTCCAGGCTACAGCTCCCATCGACAGGTTCCAGCTGCGTAACACACACACACACACACACACACACACACACACACACACACACACACACACACACACGTCGTCGCCCCCACCCCCACCGGCGCGCCCGCGCCCGCGCCCAGATGCCCCTCCGACTCACCTAAGCGAGCGAACCCCGTCCCAACTCTACATGATCCAGAGGGCGAGCTGGACCCCGGCGCTGCCTCCGCGGGGGAAAGGAGGGCGAGACGGGGAAGGATCCGACCCCCGGGCGGCTGGGGCGGAGGAGTGCCCGGCGGCGGCGGCGGCGGCGGCAGCGGCTGCTCCTTCCATCGGGGCTCTCTCTGTCAGACGGCCCCGCGCTCGCCGACCGGGCCACCCGGAGGCGTCACGCCGCCTCGGTGCGCCATCCTAAGCTCCCACCGGCGAAGGGATGCCAAGGTGGAGACGAGGCACCAAGAAAGAGAGCGAGGGAACGAGAAAGCGGCGGGGGTGGGGGGATGAATGATGATCGCGGTAGGGGAGGCAGCCTCGCAGCTGGATTGGCTTCAAACCCAACAGCCTCCTTCGACTCCTCTTCCTCCTCCTCCGCCGCCGCTGCTTTTTTGGATGCCGAGGCAGCGACCCAAGGGCGCCGGGCGTCCGCGCGCCCCTCGCCCCTCGCCTGCAGGCGAGCGGTCGTCCATCCGCCCGGAGGCTGGGGAGGTGGAGAGGGAAGAGGCGCGCGCGAAATTGACACCTCGGAGGAAACTGCTGGCCAGGATGGAAGGGAGGGCCAGCCTTCTGGGCTGCGCCTCTGCCTGCCCAGGCGGCCCTGCCTTTCACCCCCTTCCCTTGCTGGCTTCGGGCCTCTCCGCCGCCTGGATCGGGATCCCGCCCTTGCTTCTATGTCAGGTGTGTGTGTGTGTGTGTGTGTGTGTGTGTGTGTGTGTGTGTGTGT
>JAHTLZ010000288.1:5240896-5256653 GCA_023846285.1 Phrynocephalus versicolor
TCTATCTATCTATCTATCTATCTATCTATCTATCTATCTATCTATCTATCTATCTATCTATCTATCTATCTATCTATCTATCTATCTATCTATCTGTCTATCTATCTATCTATCTGTCTGTCTGTCTGTCTGTCTGTCTGTCTGTCTGTCTGTCTGTCTGTCTGTCTGTCTGTCTGTCAACCAGAAAGCTAGGGATAGGATTGATAGCAGTGCCTCCCAACCTACAGACCCAAGAAACCCTAGCCAGCCCAGCTGTTGGCAAAGGCTTCTGGTAGCTTGAATCCAAGAACCCCTGGGGAGCCCATGCTGTGATCCACTGATGTAAAGGATAAGATTCCCCACCAAGCTCTTAACTTCATGCAGAATCGGTTCCCTCTCAGATCATTCATGATAACCAGGTTCCGTCAGCATTTTGTCCCTTGGTTTCCATCATTATTTACTGCTCAGCCTTTAATTCAACAGCACCAACAGAGTTCTGATATATTACATTAGCTGTAATAGCTTAATTGCTGCTCATTCATAATTAGGGTGGCTATGGATAGAGAATATGAATGCAGAGGAATCATTTGGAAGGTGATCATTAGCATACTTGCAAATCAGGGCTGTGTTAAATAACAGAAATAAGGCAACGTTGGAGTCTTTTGGCACCACGAAGCAATATTACTAATCACTGTTTTTCCCCCTTCAAAAGCCTTTCTCTGTACATTGCACTCTCCACTTCTTATTAATTAGCAGTTTCTACTAATGAACTCCCCATTCTGAAATCCGATTCCAACATGGCACATCAAGATGGCTGACAGATGACAAACTTTGAGCCTTTTCACATGACCCCTAAACTCCGCGGCAAATGGCTCCCAGCTCCAGAGCTTAAAATTGTTTCCCCATCAGCTCCGGAGTTTACAGAAAATTAAGTGCGACCATACCCACCTAAGCGCGTCCCAGCGCACTTTTCAGGTACCTGCTCTTTGGGGGTGAAAAATCCCTAATGCGGATCTAACGTAAACAGTGCTGAGCTCTCCTGGCTTCTGTTTGTTGTTTTTTTGCCCCCGCCCCTTTAAGAGATCTGAATGCTGCCGGGAACAGAGCGAGACTGGCAGAATGGAGGTAAGCCGGCATTCTTTTCTTTCTTTCTTTTTCTCCCTTCCCTCACGCAGCCAGCAGCCAGGAGTGTGGAGGGGGTGGGAACACAGAAACAGCGACAAACCCCCAAGATCTCTGGTCCGAATTTAAGTGGCCAGCGGATCTTAGGGGTCGTGTGAAAAGGGTCACAGTTTCTCCTCTCCAACTCAGCTGGAAAAAAAAACGCAAAATAATAATGGAAAAATGTATTCAAGCATGGCCTGGGGAGAAATGGAATAAAAAGAAAAAGAGAGAAAAAGAAAGAAAAAGAAACCAGCGTGGAATATCTGAATGAATGGGATTGGAAATCTAATTGGCCATTTGCATGATGTTCAACGATGAAGACCAATGGAAAGATCAAATATATACACTGAGTTGTTGAAGAGTCCTGTGAATATTTCCAGGGAGCCTATTTATTTTATTGAGAAACCACATACCTTAGGATTATGTTACACGAGGCCATCAAGCACTGTAGCTTTCATTGCCCATTCCCTTCATATCTGTGTGAATAGAAGACAACATTTAAGTTTGGATTCATTATTATCTCAGTGGTGTTTCAATACCTGCACATGTGAATGAGTAAACTAAAAACTTGTCCCAGCTAAAAGGAAGACAAAGGCAACAACTGCTGAAGAGTAAGTAAGTTCTTCTGCAGGTCTTATGGCAGGGGTGTCCAAATGTTGGCCCTCCAGATGTTTTGGACCACAACTCCCAGAATTCCAAGCTTGTATTGTCAATGACAAAGGACTGTGGGACAACCCTCCAAAGAGGTGTGGTTCATACTAGTTGGCCTTGAGAGACAATTTCTCAGGAGCCTTTCTAGGGCCAAAAAACAAAACAAAAAACAAAAACAAAACCAAGTCACGCGAAATAAACCGCTCTTGGTCTGAATGTCAGTCTCAACCCAAAGTGTCCCCAGCTGGTTAAACGTTTAGAGGAGTTGTTCCCAACTGGGTTACCTCCGCTTGGGAGCCTCTTGTCTAGAGGAACACCACAACATAGTGCTTCCCTGTCTCCTCTTCGTAGGTGGAGTAATTTATATGGGAGAAATGTGGAACAGCGAGATATCAGAAAGGCAGAAGAGGGCAACAAGGACGATGAGGGGACTGGCCACCAAGACTTATGAGGAAAGGCTGAAAGAACTTGGCATGTTTCACCTGGAGAAAAGGAGACCGAAGGTAGATCGGTCAGGGCTTTTCAAATATTTGAAAGGTTGTCAAATAGAGGAAGGTCAGGACCTGTTCTTGATCAGTCCGGAATGGAGGACACACAACAATGGGCTCAAGTTACAGGAAGACAGATTTTGAGTGAATATCCATCCTGAAAGAAATCAACCTCGAATGTTCACTGGAAGGACAGATTTTGAAGCTGAGGCTCCAGTACTTTGGCCACCTCATGAGGACAGAGGAGTCCTTGGAAAAGTCCCTGATGTTGGGAAAGATGGAAGGCAAAAGGAAAAGAGGACGGCAGAGAAAGAGATGGTTGGACGGGGTCATCGATGCAACCAATATGGATTTGACAAAACTCCGGGAGGCATTGGAAGATAGGAAGGCCTGGAGAGCTCTGGTCCATGGGGTCACAAACAGTCGGACATGACTGAACGACTGAACAACAACAAATCAAGGAAAACTTCCTAACTGTTAGAGCAGTACGGCAACGGAACTAATGACCTCGAGAGGTGATGAATGCCTCAACACTGGAGGCATCCAAGAGAGGTTTAGACAATGGCCAGCAGATGTCCAGTGATCTAGATTCCTGCCTTGAGCAGGGAGGACCTGGACTTGGTGGCCTTGTAGACCTCTTCCAACTCCATGATTCAACGATGCAATGGATGTTTGTGTTCTGGTTGTGACAGAAGGAAAGCTGTTTATGACAGCCGCTGGCTTTAAGACAGCAATCCAGAATTACATCTCCTGGCTTCTCTCCATCTTGAAGTGCTGACCAATTGTGCTAAGTATCGTGTTGCCTTAAATAAAAATGTCTTTCAAGGACAGTTACCTAAGGACAGCTCTCCCTTGCCAGGTTCTATCCCCCCTCCCCTCTCTCTCACCCGCTCTTTTCCTGGCAGGAGAAGCTGTCTAAGCCATCAATGTTTATTCTTTTTTAGCACACCTGACAGGAGAAAAGAAGACACCGAAATGGGTACCTATGTCCTGGCTAAACAGCTGAGCTGGAAACACGAGGGAACACACCCTGAGCATCCGATGGGTGGAGAGGCCTCTTGTTGATGTCATAGCAATAAGATTTACTAGGCTCTGTTTAAATATATACTATATAAATAAGGTGACATTTCTGTGTTGATGAAATGTTATTGCTGTTTGAACACCCATCTTAGGGGACCAATGCTTTCTTCCCTGACCCGTGGCTGTCAATCCAGTGCATGGTTGCGTCGGTCAGCTGGCTAGGATGAGCACATTTACGGTTAAATCGGCTGAGCACATTTACGGTTAAAAACCAGACTTGTGGTGGCCATAGGCATCACAAAGCATGGGCACTCTGCTCGAAAAATATTTTTGTCCAAAGAAAGAAAGAAAGTGGAGAAAAAGCAAACATCGGCAGCAGGAGAGGGTGGGTGTGCAGTGGCAGGAATGTTTCAGTACAACAGTTTGCCCAGGATTGCAAACCAAAATTAATGTATGTAACATCACCGTGGGTGGGATTTGAGGCAGATGTACTGCAGATGGGGATCAAGAAATCCAGTAAGGGATATGCATCATCTGAACCCCCCCCCCAAAAAAAAATCAAAATCAATGAGGACTGCTGGAGGGACCTCTCAGTTGTGTAAACATAGAACTGATGACATCAGCCTTTCGGAAGACTCTCGTCGGCATCTGGGTCTAGCCGTACAAAGAAGCCCAAAAGCCCTTAACGGCAAACAAGGAAGATGACCTGAGTGCCAAGGAAATATTGCTTAAGTAAATATTCCTTAAGGGTTTCTTCAAATGCTTTTCTGACCACTTTTACCTCCGCCAACTTGCTGTCTGGCACTATTTGGCCTGGTGATGAGTTAGGTTGGAACGCTCCTGGATTCTAAACACTGCTACTCCATGTTGTTATTTTTATTGGATTTTCCAGCCGAAGTGAGATGGTGATCTCTCCACACCCCATCTATGAGAAAAGCACTCTGCGTTTTAAATATATGCTTTTAGATAAAAACCTAGAAAGTCTTTGGCAATCAATATAACCTCTATGTCTAGAAAAATCACAGTTGATGTAATGCCTGGCTTTTACTGCTGCATTAAACAAACAAACTGTTTTTCAGGAATATTAGGCATGCTGTTTTTGGATCATTTTGGACTACAAAGCCTCTAATTCTCCATTCTGGAAGTTCTGTCAGGCAGACTCACAGCTACAGACTCTGAAATTTGCCTCCCCTGGAGCAAATGCCTAGCTGGGGATACTCTGTGGCCCAGCATGGGTCTAGTTCAACCTTAGCATCCCCTTCAGAAAGGAAGGTGTCTTGGAGGCTTCCCTTTAACCAAAAGCTCTCTAGTGGTCATGTCATGTCTGTCACTTACCCTACGACAGGGCCGGCACTACCCCTAGGCAAACTCGGTGACCGCCGACAGCACAGACCTGAGAGGGGTGCAGAACTGACCTCAGAGGAGTGCAGAACGGACCTGAGAAAGGCATGTTTTCCTACAATTTGTCTGTTTTTAAAAATTGGTTGGGGGGGTGGGAGCGTGTGAGCAAGTAGTTAGTTTTTGTCTAGGGCACCAAAAGCCTGGCACTGGCCCTGCCTACGAAGGAAGAGGGCAAGCTGAGAGCAGACCATTGCAAAGAATATTGTTGACGCTACCACGGCCAGCCAGTGCCAACTGCAAGGGCCAGCGAGATTGCAAGCATTGTGGTCCAAAGGCTCCCTACAGTTTTCAGCTCTCTGGTAGAGAGGCCCCTCAATGCCAAGCTATATGGACACCTGTTGCATTTTGCATGCTGCCACCAAGACCTTTATCTCTAATGCTTTGTGTTTCCCATTCCCTTCCTTTTAATTGTGTGCATTTATGTAACACACAGGAGCCAAAGGGATCGGCAGCTCTGGGTCACAAGAAGAAAACCGGCTGCCTTCCCTCTTTTCAGAGGGAGGGGAGAGTTGCATTTTCAAAAAGCCCTGTTGACAAGTCAGCCTTGTGGCTTTGTGAACAGAAGCAACCTCAGGGGTCTGCTTTGCCGCTGAGAAATGCCTCCATTAGTTCGTTCTTGGCAGCAGAGGGCAGAGCGCAGGACTAAAAGCGAACGGTGGCAAACAAAGCCAAACAGCATTGGGTTCCCCACCCCACCCCACCCCGAAAAAAGAATCGCTCCAAGCCTTGGGAAACGTTCGTTTGGAACAATGGGGAAAGATTATACATTGATATTAAAGCATCAGACAGAAATTGAGCATTAACACTGGCGATAAAGCACACGCCGTTTCATTACTGGCATTTATCAGCATAATACTAAAATTATAAAGTTAGCTTTTAAGAAGGAACAAAACCCCCATTGAATGTTCCGTCTGCATGCTGGGATCCACAGAAAAGAAGGGTTGACAATAATTACCCCTCATCATACTAAGCTGTTGCAAGGGCCCTGTAATTGCCAGAAGCTGTTGCCCAACCCCCAACACACACACACACAAACACACAAACCTGAACGCCCTTTCTAGGTATATTAAAATTAATCAGTTTTGCCGAGGGATGGAAGAAGTCGTCACAGAAACCTGTTGGTCTCTAAGGCGTGGGTGGCTTTGTTTTGTTTGTGTGTGTTGCGTCGTTACAGTCGTGACCGACTCTTCGTGACCCCATGTCCATGGAGTTTTCTTGGCAGGAATACTGGAGGGGTTTGCCAGTTCCTACTCCAGGCGCCTACAGCACCTGGTATTCCCTGGTGGTCTCCCATCCAAGTACTAACCAGGGCCGACCCTGCTTGGCTTCTGAAACCAGGCAAGATCAGATGTGCTTAGGGCACCTAGGCAGCTTGTTTTGTTTAATCCCTCTTAAAAAAACATTAAAAAGTGAATTATGGCTGGAACGTAGCTTAATGTCTTAAAATTTCCAGACCAGGTATGCTGAAACATGGGCGTTAATGACCAGCGTTGTAAGATTCATCTAAGCCAAGAGACTTTGGAACCCATAATTTTCCTACTTAGTGATCCCATCATTGGCCAACCGGTAGGAAGCAACACACGAGAAATGCAGAAGGAGCTTTCAGGAATATTATCTGTTTATCAAGAAAGGGAAAGATGGACAGAAAGAGAAGGGGAATGGAGAACGCTTTGCGTTAAGTCCTTGTTCTCTGCGTGTTTTTTCAAGACGCAACGAAGGCGAGGTGATGTGAACCAAGGAACTGGTCTTCTCAGGTGATACAGGTGTGATGTATCCCTTGCAATACTTGGTAAAGTCATTGAGAAGTTTTTAAAAAAGTTAGAAAATTCAGGTCCTCCGTGCTGGCTAGAAGGGATGGGTGGTGAGATTCTTGCAGTGGGAGTTGGGGAAAAAAGTAACTTCCCCTAGTTCTGATCATCCCAGTATTTGTGAATGCTACCATTCCCTTTTTTGGGGGGGGGGGGTGTATGTCTCCTGGGGAATCAAGATTATTTGAACCGAGAGAATGATTGCTATGGAAACAGGGAGTAACCCACAGCATGCATGTGATGTGTCAGAAGAAGGGGGGGGGGAAACCAACAACATTCAAGTGTGTGAGATTTACAACAATCTGAGGAAAAGGCAAATGAACACACACTGCTCAACCTATCCCTTGAGATATTTTTTATTTTTAAAATTTTTTTAGAGACTTGTATTTGAGAAAATGTATTGAGCAGTGAGACATAATTAATGAGGGATTTGTGTGTCTCCGATCACCATGCATCGGTGTAAAAGCTGGAAAGGCAAGAAAGCTGAAAGAGGAAATTATTGATTCGTTTGCAATGTGGTGCTGCAGGAGAGCTTTTCTGGGCTGCCAAAAAAATCAAGCCTGGACCCTTTCCAGAGGTGAAGCGGGGGGAGAGTTGCAACTGAGGCTGTCCTATTTTGGGCAGAAAGCAAGATTTTCTGAACCAGGCAATGCATGTTGGGAAAAGGAGAAGGCAAGGGGAGAGGTGAATAATACGAGATGGCCCAACTCCTTAAGGAAGCCACAGGCTTGAGACTGCAAGAGCTGAGAGGGCGTGCTGAGGACAAGACATTTTAGAGACCACACATTCATAGGGCCACCATAAGTCAAAGGTCACTTGGGGATGCAAAATAAAAGAACAACAACAAGGATGTGCAGGGGAAAACTTTGGTATTTCTTTCATTTGGGGATGGAGTCTTTCCTTGAGCAGCCCCATCTCCCTTCCTTTGTAATCGCTGGCATTCAAAGAAGTGCATTTGGCCTGTTTTGTTTCTCTGAGCTCAGAAACGTGGAACTGTGAAACTGCTTGGATGGCTCAGTGGCTTAGGTCTCTCACTGTGGAGGCAAAGGTTAGGAGTTCAATTCCCCTCTGTCCCCCTGAGAGAAGAGCCAGCCTGGGTGGCCTTGGGGGCAAGGGATGCCGTCCCAGGATGCCCCAAAAGAAGAGAATGCTGGCTGGATTGCTCAGTGGTGAGGACATGCAGCTGCAGGGCCAGAGGTTGGGTGTTCGATTCCCCAGTGAGCCTTCAGGGAGACAGAGCCATCCTGGGTAGCCCTGGGCAAGTTGTGAAGTTCCAGGGTGCCCCCTGGATGAAGAGAATGGTAAAACATCCCTAAGTACTGTCTCTACCTTGTAAAAACCCTCTGGAAGGGCTTTTGCATGTGCTGTCATTTTTTATCACCCTCCACGCAGTCCTTTCCTTCAAAGGCACCGCAGGAGAAATGCTCCACGCTCCCGCAGAGCCTTTCTTGGTGGGCTTTGGCGGCCTCTCTGTTGCAAGCAAAAAGGCAAAACAGGATGCATGGTTGTGCTTCTTAAATCAGCCAGAACCACATCATTGGGGTGGGGGTGTCTGTAGCAGCTCTTAAGAAGGATTTGTTGAAACCCCTCAACTCCAAACATTTCAACTCCCTTGTGATTTCAAAAAGGACCAAAAAGAAGACAAGAATATCCGGTTTAGGTAAATGTGCTGAAGTTTAGACAAAGCATTTTCTGGACTTTCAAGTTTTTTTTTAAAAAACAGGAAAAGGAGATGAAGAAAGAAGCCAGGAACAAATCAGTGTGGTTTATAAATCTAAACATGAATGAATAAATAAATAAATAACCCCTGAGCGTCTATATGCTGCTTGTCCAACAGAAATGATGCCTCCGTGGTCTGTTCAATCCAGTGCCAAGGGGAGATTTCCTAGTTCTCTCCCTGTTGCCACCATGACGACATTGGCATCACAAGGTGTGGGTGTGTGTTGTGGCCGTGTGTGTAATAATAACATTACTTCTGCATTTTTTAGCATTTATGGGGTGGTAGTGGTGGTTTTTTGAACCAATTTCCCATGGATACCACAGTTCTACTGTTGTTGTTGTTGTTGTTGTTGTTGTTGTTGTTGTTGTCGTCGTCGTCATCGTCGTCGTCGTCGTCGTCGTCATGTTGCATCAATTCTGACTTAGGGCAACTCATTCTGGAGGTTTCTACACTGTGAATATTAAAAAAAATGCTTTCCTATTCTTTTCTTCTGGGGGTGCCCTGGGGACAGTGCAGCTTGCCTAAGACCACCCAGGCTGGCTCTTCTCCCAGGAGTCCCGGGGGGGGGGACTGAACTCCCAACCTCTGTCTCTTCAACCAGTTGCGTCAGCCACTGAACTATCCAGCCAGCCTTAACAGTCATGTCATGTGCCCTCAAGTCAATTCTGACTGGTAGCGACCCTTCCGAAGGTTTCCCATCTCCTTCCTCTGAGATTGCACAGCTGGCCCAAGGCCACCCAGGCTGGCTCTTCTCCCAGAAGGCACCATGAAGGAATCAAACTCCCAACCTCTGGCTCCACAGCCAGAGACCTCACCTACTGAGCTAGGTGCATGTACACATGCAAAATGCCCAACTGGCCCCAAATAGCCTTCCTTTCACCCAAAAGGGTATCTGCCCCTTGGGCTACAATCAAGCCCTCATACAAATCAGCCCGGATCAGGTCAATTTCATTGACGATGCTAGCTTGGCCAACGCCGACACTATTTTGTTCCAGAAGCCTAATGTTGAACTTATGACAATTAAATAGAGTGATGATTCTAGTAGTGATTTTCTTTCTTTCAACCTTGAAATTCCTGCCCTTTTTTGCATGTTTTCGTAACCTACCAGTTCATTTTGCACACATTATGGACTACTGAGTCCGCGCCCTCTCTGAATAAAAAGTTCACATCCCCCCCCTTTTTTTTTGAAAACTTGCATTTCGCCTGCACTTTTAATATTGGCCGCCATCTGGGATTCTCTGAAACCCGCAGTCACCTTTAGAAATGTGCTAGTTCGTGTCGCGAATTGTGTTTTTGACACAAACCATTACAGGTGTGAAAACACAACACTTATTGAGATGATCCAAGCGAAAGAAATATCTTCCTGTCCATCATCTTTTTGCCTGCAGCATCATCGACATCTGCAGACAGATTCCCCAGGCGCCTGAAGCCTCCCATAAGGGCTTTGAAGTCTTGTATGGGAACACTCTAGAGTTGATTTTGGCTTTGTGGGCAATCTAAGAACTAGAATAAAAATATGTATTATCTATCTCTAGCATGCTGGCAGATATTGAGACTGATTTCATACTCTCTCCCTCTCTTAGAACTTTGGAGCTGGCCAGAACCCTCTGGAACATCCAGGTTTTTGCTTTTTCATTGTTCTGGAGTGGAAAACTTAGCCTTGCAAATCTTAAACAAATCTGCCATGCCGTTTGTGAACATCAGTTTCCAAATCAGTATTCAAGAGTTCCAGCATGAACTTGGTCTCTTGAATACCGATTTATAAATACATTAATCTGCATTTGCAGACTGCATGCTTTTTTTCCCCCGCAATCAAAAGCTGCACTTTCCTTGGGCTCAAACGTTTTAGGCAAAGGCACCACCGTTTGGCAGCATCACTGATAATATTGCACATTCGCAATGTCGCCGACAAATTCACCAGGAAAGAAGGAATCTTTAACAGTGCCGTCTTGGGTCTGTCTGCTCAAAATTAAAATTCACAAGGGCGATGGAGTTTTCTTCCAAGGATGTAGGGGTAGAACTGCAGCCAAAAGTGAGAAGCAGGCAACGTGTGCTTGGAGAGACGTTACATGTACAGAAAAAGGTGCAGGAATAGCTCGATGGTTAAGCTGCAGAGACAGGGGTTGCCTGAGTTCAATTCCCCATTACGCCTCCTTGGACAAGACTCACCCTGAAGCCTTGGGTGAGCTAAACAATCCCACAGTGCCCCTAGAGCAAGGGAATGGTAAAACCACTTCTGAGTAGTCTCTAAGTAGAACATTTATTTCTTATTATTTATTCAATTTATATACTGCCCATCTAGCTGCAAGGCCACTCTGGGAAGACAACAACAATAAAATGCAAACAATATATACACGATCCATAACAAATCAACCCTGAAAAGGGTCCCTATAAGGCAGAATTGACTGGAATGCACACAATAATTGGTATGTATAAGAACGCCTCTAAAGGAACAAATATGGGAAGGAAGGAAGGAAGGAAGGAAGGAAGGAAGGAAGGAAGGAAGGAAGGAAGGAAGGAAGGAAGGAAGGATAGTAGAAGGAAGGACGGGACGGAGGGAAAGAGGAAGGAAGGGAGGGGGGAGGAAGGAAGGAAGGGAATTTTAATCCATGAAATCTTGCACTGAAATAAAGCTGCTATGCTTCAAATTGTCCTAAGTGCTGACTTTTTAAGTTTTTCCTCCCCGTTGTGCTGAGTCAAAATAACACAGATCCCTTGTTCAAAGGCAGCTGAAAGAGTTAGGCTCCCAATGATCCACCTGTGTACATATTCACAGTCACCTCTCCAAAAGCATTTGAGACGAGCGCTCGCTGTTGGGAAAAGATAAGAAGAGGCAGCTCGTACAAAAGATATATCAGAGACTAAGGAAATAAAATGTTTTAAACAGTTTATTTTAAACAATACAAGTTGATGCCTCTGATCCCATTGATCAATGGGAGTCATGGTTTTTAAAACTTGGATTTCTGAACCGGGTGAAATAGTAAAGACTTTTTCTGCGAAACAAATAAAGGATAAATGACAATGCAGTGTGAGAGTTTTCCAAGATTTTCCCTTCAGGCATTAAAACCTCTGATATCACCAATTCTTTTGGTCCACTTTGTGGAGCGTTCTATGTGGAACATGAGGCCACGAAGAAACGAAAATATTTGGAAGGTTACACAGGAGCAGAGATGGCAACAAACCAGGGAAACGGCAATTCGTGACGATTCGTAGTCCGTTGCTATTTGCAAACTTTCACGAACTTTCCAACAAAATGAACTGGGACTTCTAAGAGCAGCAAAATTGCTCTCTCCTGCCTTCTTTGGGACCCTCATGGTGCAGTGGTTAAAACTACCGTCCTCCAACCCAAACGGTGCTCATGACCTGGGGTTCAATCCCAGGTACCCGGCTCAAGGTTCACTCAGCCTTCCATCCTTCCAAAGTTGGTAAATGAATACACAGTTTCCTTGGGGAGTGGGTGGTGGAATGTGTAGCCTGCATCATTAAAGTATAAACCTCTCAGAGAGCGCTTTAAGCACTACAGGGTGGTATATAAGCTGCATGCTTTGCTTTGCTTTGCTTTCCCTTTGGTTGGGGGGGTGACTCTGGGCAACTGGACTTCTTTTCTTGAGAGATCGAAACATTTCACTACTCATCCAAGCAGCTTTCCCGGGGCGGGGGGATTATAACTTGGATGCCCCAAATCTAATCTTTGCCAGATGTGGGTGGGTAGAAGAGCCATCCCAAGAGTTAGTCGGGCTTTTTTCCATGGAGAAAGTCAGGGTAAGAAAAAAAAAGTTCTTGAAATAAATAATAAATAGTCAACATTTGACAAAGGGTATTTGTACACGACCCCTAAACTCCGCCGCAAATGGCTCCCAGCTCCGGAGCTTAAAATTGTTTCCCCACCAGCTCCGGAGCTAACAGATAATTAAGTGTGACCACGCCCACCTAAGCGCATCCCAGTGCCCTTTTCAGGTACCTGCTCTCTGGAGGTGAAAATTCCTGATGCGGATATAACGTAGTGACTGCCAGGCTCTCCTTGCTTCTGTTTGTTCTTTTTTTGCCCCCCACCCCTTTAAGAGATCTGAATGCAGTGCCGGGATGGCAGAACGGAGGTGAGCGGCATTCTTTTCTTCCTTTTTTTCTCCCTCCCCTCACGCAGCCAGCAGCCAGGAGTGCAGAGGGGGTGGGAACGCAGGAACAGCGACAAACCCCTAAGATCTCTGGTCTGAATTTAAGTGGCCAGCAGATCTTAGGGGTCGTGTGAAAAGGCCCAAAGATAGGATGTGGGGCATCCAAGTCACAAGCAACAGACGGATCACCAAACCTGATGATACCTCCGTATTTTGGTTCATTCTGGGCTGGCATATTTTCCCCAAAGTACCCCAAAACAAACCTAAAATGGCCAAATTGGTGGTTGGTGGCTCCCCCCCCCATTGCTTCATTTCATACCCATCTGTAATGTGGAATCTTGGTGGAAACTGGTGCCTTACAAAACAGTTATTCATTTCTAGTGGACCAGGCCATCAATGAGATGTGAAAGACAGAACGTTGCACCATGCATAAAGAAAGAAAGATCCTCCACGGGATCTCAAGCAGAGGATGTAAATTTTGGCTGTTTTAAAGTCTCTCTCAGATCTGACTCAAGCTCTCCCCTCTACCCAAAGGTTAATGCTTCGAGGCACAGGAAAGAAGTATTAAATCTGGGGAATTTTGGAATAAGACAGCGAGGGTAAAGGAAAAAAAAAAGAATACAGTACTACATATTTAGAAAAGAGGTCAAGCTCATTTGCTTTTTTATTTTATGATTATTTTCCCCATTTCTCACCCAGATGGTCCAGATGGCAGCTAATAGCTTATGATAAAGACGAAATTAAAATAACGGGGATGGCTTAGAGAAAGTGTGATTAAATATTAAGCTTGAGTGCGAACCAAGCAGGCGAGACAGGAGGAGGAAATAAGGTGGTCAAAACACCTTATCCATCAGGCGAGAAGGGATCGAAAATTGAAAAGGAAAGCCAGCATGCATCTGATTTCATGCCACAGTTGACCTGGACTGAACTGGCACAAGCGTGTAAAGGGGGAATGGATTACACTGAGACATGTGTCTGTGAGATGGAGAATGGCCACTGCACCCCACTGGAGGACTCTTCATCAGCTGCAGCAGCAGCATCTGGAAGTTGGACAGTTCCACAGCTAGGGCTAAAATAATATTCTTGTTTCTCAACGCTTCATCTGGCCCATAGGAGGACGCCTCTTCGTAACGGCTCAGAGATTAGCAGCCCAAATGACTCCTGGCAGAGATGGATGGGAGAGTTGTTAGCAGGGCAGGCGGTCAAAGGGGCAGGCAAATCCAATTTACTATATCGTGGGCACTGCAATTTATCAGGTCAAGTTGTCATCAGCTTGGCAAACTCTATTGATGTCGTTAACAGTAAGCCAAGCACAGAATTGAGCCCCTGGTGTAGTAAATATATCTTTAGCCAGGCACGGCTTCCTCCCCATGTTTGGCATGCGCACACGCACACAAACGCCGCACCACCAGCTTGGTCCCTTCCTTCCCCTCCTTTGGGGGTTATTAAATCCCACCATCTGCCCACCGGGCTGAAAATGCAACTTGGGTTATCTGGCATACGTGTTGGATACTTCATAATGTCTTTCCCAAAGCACCTTCATTGCGCGGGGGGGGGGCAGCCACGATTCATTCGCATAAGGCTATAGATGGGCACAAACTGCTTCGCGCCGGTTCGACAAGGCAGCAGCAGAGGTGCTGCTGCTCCCAAGCCCCGCCTCCTCAGCCCATCAGCCACTCACCAGGCCCAGCTTGTTTGCTTGCTTCCTCCACCCTCTCTAGGCTAATCTCCCAGTCACAAGCAAGAGCACAGACTTCTCTACCCTGTTCTTTTGTCTGAGTGGGAGACCAGCCAAGAGGACTGGGCAAACTGGTCTGTGCCTACTACCTTTAATCCTGAGTCTATGGTTACACAACAGGCAGGAGTTGAACAGGTGAAGCACCTGCGTGGCCCTCAGTAGATCTCCATGATGAGTTTACGCCTCACCTGAAAAGTGTGTGCTTTTCACAGGCAACTGAGAAAAATTGTGTGTGTCACACACAAAAAAGGGAGGTGGAGGGTTTTTTAAGTTTCAAACAATACAAATAAAAATATTCACTATATGCCTTGAACACTGCACCTCTTGGGACACCATTCTGAGCCATTTTAGTATAATTTAGTGGAAAGTTAAGATAAATTATGGGGATGAATGATTAAACAAACAAATGAATGAATATTTGACTTCTCTTTATGACTGTTTCTCCCTCTTTTCTGTCTTAACTTTGAATGAAATAAAACACTTCTTACAGTCTAGTTGCTGTGCATCTTTACCCAATCCAGCTGTTTACCCCCATGCGGTTAGACCATATTGGATTTCTTATCTGCCTTTCTTTTGCAACCTTCTTGTTGAGTTTGTGGGCCCCTTTGACGATCAGGTATTTACAAATTCCCTGTATTGTTTTAGATTTCAAATAAGAGAAAGGTGTTCAAATAAATTTTAAAAACCAGCCTCTCAAGGCTGCTAAAGAAATCAGCTTGGATGGGGTTATAAATTTTATTTTTATTTCTTCATCAAGACTCATGGTTACTTTTTTTCTCCTCCCAGGACTTCTGTGTGATTTCAGTCACTAGTGGTAAGCTGTTATCTTTTGATCTTTTCCCCAATCATATGAGGAATAGTTTCTTGAAACTGGTGGTGTTTTGAGCAGTAATTAGCTCGGGGAGCCAGGATTGCTCATCGCCCGGATCTTAATTAGTGTAAATTTAAAAGCCAGCCAGCCAGCCTGGTGCTTTTCTTGGCAGGTCGGTGCTAAACCAGGAGGGTGAGGCTTCTCATTCGTGTACCCTTTTCCCGGTCAGCCTCAGGAGATCCACAGATCCGAGTGGCGAGGTCACGGGAATCTAATTCCGGCAGCTGGAGTGGCAGGGAAGAGTTAGAGCTGAGCCACCCCCTTGATTTTTTTCCCCCAGCCGGAGGGAAGAGAAGAAAGGCCCAGCCACCAACAGAGGCTGGCCCAACTGGCAGGCTGAACTGAGCTTTGATGTCGGGGATGGGATGGTTTCAGCAACAAGAACAACAATGATCATGCTGCTGGTGGTGGTTGTGGTGGTAGTAGAGGAGGTGATGATGATGATAGTAATAATAGAGCTTGCGAACTAGAAGGGACCCTATAGATTACCAAGTCCAGCCTTGGTCAAGGAGGCCCGGTGGGGAATCAAATTTCCAACCTGCAGCCAGAGACTTAACCCACTGAATGAACCATGACCCAAAGCAGACCATCTACTGTTCAGATGTCCATTTGTGACCCAAAGCACAGATATCTACGTGAGACCTAAAGCAGACCATCTACTGTTCAGATCTCCATGTGTGACCCAAAGCAGACTATCTACTTTTCTGATCTCCATGTGTTACCCAAAGCAAAACATCTACTTTTCATAGCTTCATGTGTGACTCAAAGCAGACCATCTACTGTTCAGATCTCCATGTGTTAC
>JAHTLZ010000288.1:5272255-5286494 GCA_023846285.1 Phrynocephalus versicolor
AATAATAATAATAATAATAATAATAATAATAATAATAATAATAATAACCCTCTTAAAACCAGTTTCTTAAGAAGAATGAACAGACAGAGATCAAAGAACACCACCTTACTGCTGCCATTTTGACAAGTGTGTTGAGGGCTCATGGTTTTCCCCTTCACCATGAGGAGAATCATAGTGATTCCTTGTCAATGTTTACTAATAAGGTCCTTTTGTGGTTGGCTCAACCTGTCATGTAAAAAACATGCCATGAGACTTATTCGCCTGTGATTTGTAGACTTCCAGAAATATTTCGTTGCCTGCCCCACCATTAAAAAAAGGTTACCACATCACCAGGTTATCTGAGCTTTTATCTGGAAGTTGAGTCATGGCAACTGGACTTCTTTTTCTTGAGAGATCGAAAGGTTTTGCTGCTCATCCAAACCGCTGCTGTTTATTGAGCGGTGGCTTCACTCTGTTGCGATGGCAAACCCAGGACCAGCACATGAAACGAGTTCTGGAATGATTGGAGGTAATTGGTTGGAACAGATGCCAGGGCTTCGATAATTTAATCAAGAGCACTGCCATCATGACCTCCACCGGCGGCAGCCAGTTATCAAAACAGGTTCTTACATGTCGGTACATTGTAGTCCATCCTGCGCCTCCTCTTGATCATGTTCCTTGGGAAAGTCACCCAAAATCTAATCAGATTTTTTTTTTGCCCTCCTTTTTAATAGCTGCTGCAAGGTATCCTTTTTCACTTCTTAGGCATTTACCAAGCTGTCTCATCAATTTACTTGGTATTTCACTGCTTTGGAAAAGATTAAGGACTCATTGGCATTCAGAAGGCTGGAGATGCACATTCCTTTTGTTCTGGTTATGATAGTAGCAGGATTAAATCCTTTAAAATGTGAGTCTATTAAGATAAGTGCTGGGAATTAACCTTCTCTTTAAGCCCGGATGGCATTTTTTAAAAAAGGAGGGAGGAGGAATCCAGAAAAGAAGAGGCAAGGAACTCTGGATTTTAATTCACATGTGACAGTCAAGGACATGCTGTAGGCTAATGGTTCCCAGATTTGGGTTCCCCAGGTGTCCATGGACTACAGCTCCCAGAAGCCTTCACCACTAAGCTGTGCTGGACAGGATTTCTAGGAGCTGCAGTCTAAGAACATCTGGAGGACTCAAAGTTGGGAAGCATTGCCCTAGAGCAGTGGTGGCGAACCTTTGGCACTCCAGATGTTTTAGAGCACAACTCCCATAGTCCTTTGTCATTGGCAATACAGCCTTGGAATTCTGGGAGTTGTGGTCCAAAACATCTGGAGTGCTAAAGGTTTGCCACCAGTGCCCTAGAGTTTGTTCTGTGTGACCTTAGATGTAGGCCAGTGGTTCCCAAGCTTGGGCCTCCAGATCTTCTTGGACTAAGGCTCCCCAACGCCTTCCTAACTAGCCATGCTGGCCAGGATATCTGTGGGTTGTAATCCAAGAACATGACAGCGAGCTAGATCTTTCCAGTCGAGGCATGCCCAAGAGAAGACGTAGCATGTGTTTACTTTCTTGCTAGAAAACAAGACTCACGAGTGGGGTGGGGTGGAGAGATTCCTGCTGGAGACAGTTGGAGGTAGCAGGGAAGGAGGAAGACCAAATGTCATTTGGGTTGACTTGCTAAAGGAAGCCACGCACCTTGAGTCCATCTGGATTCCTAAGGGGAGCAACTTTGACAAGTCCCTCTTTCGTAGAGTCACCATGCAACTGAAAACGACTTGGAAGCAAGGATGCTGGCAAGTCTTTGGATCTGAGTGCCAAGTCCCAAGTCTTGGGTACCAAGTCCTGAGTCCCAAGTCCGAATCCGTATTTTTTTTTAAAAAAGGCTTCCCCTGACCCCAAAGAAAACAAGGGAGCAGTGGGGTGGGTTCCAAATAGCAACTCAAGTCCAAGTCATTGGGGGAGGGGCAAGTGGACTCTGAGTCGAGTCGCCGGCATCCCCAGTGCAAATGTGGCAAGGCAGCCTGGTTAAAGTCAGCTGCCATGTTCTGTTTGTGCCTTACTCTGCTGAGCATTGGAGCACAGGAAGGGGAAAGGCATTTTGTAACTCCTACTTGATGGTGATTATTTATCCAGATGGCACTGTGTTTTCCTAGCGCCCTTCCTAGAATCTTAGCAGAGGGAGGGAAAATGCCCTTAACTGCCAGCCCCCTGCTTCTTGTTTTCCACGTTGCCATCAATGAGGCTGCTTCTCTGTTCTTTTACAGCTACTTCAAACCATTGCTGAGCGCCAGTGATGTTTTTCTGGGTGTCAGAGTGCCTTTAGTCGAGATGAAGCCCCTGGCAGCTCGCACTGGAGGAAACACAGCCCTGAATCAAGTGGGTCTCTAGGCCTTGATTCAACAAGATTGGTGCTTCTGAACCCCTTTGGGGAAAATTAAAAATAATTGGCAATTTCATTGCAGCTGGCAATGCTAACTGTAGGTTCTGATTCCACACTTCGGGGTGGGGGGTGGGGTGTCTGTGTGTGTGTGTGGGGGGGGTTGCTAGTTGTCCGTTTTTGCTTTGCTCATGAGCAAAAGCTTAAGCCGCGGAGCTAAAATGACATTTGAGGACAGCCATTAAGTGATCCAGCTCGCGAGAAAATGGATATTCCCCTGGGGTACAAGACAGGTGTGATGAAAGAGGAAGTCATGGAAACAACGCAGAGAGGCTAGACCCATGATGAACAACATCACCTGTGCCCCAGATTTAGCCTGCAGCCCATCAATAAGCCATTTAGTGAGACACTGAACTCCTCTGTAGAGGTGTAGCTTCAATGGGATCTCAACTGCAATTAAAATCCATGAACAAAGAAGGCATAAAGAAAAGAGAAAGATAAACCCATTTTGTCGGGCTTTGCTTCCTGTGATGGTGGGGGGTGGGGTGGGGAGCTGTCAGAAAAAAAGATCTTTATCTATCGGCTTTTGGAGATATCTTAATACAGTCACTCGGTTTGGACAGCTTTGCTAGGTCCCACGGCAGTTAACTGGCTTTGGGGAAATCCTGAGTTATTATCTGATGGAGCTGGGTTTGGGCAAATGTGTCCATGGTCTGGAAATAAAGCGGATGGACAGATTTAGTTCCCAGGTGTAGAACAAGGATGGGCATGTGGAGGCATGCACCTGATGGCACCAGAATCATTATCGCCATTCCACCATGTGCTGTCAAGTCAATCCGCAACTCTTTTCAGGGTGTTCCAGGTAGAGAATACTTACTGTAGAAGTGGTTGATCACCTCCTTAATCTGAGTCCTTGATACCAAGTCCCTAGTCCAAGTCTATGGTACCAAGTCCAATTCTTTGATAGCAAGTCCTCCTGAGTCCTAAGCCCCAGTCTGGGTCTCTATTTAAAAACAAGCATTTATGCCCCATAAAAAAAGGGAAGGATTGGTGGTTTTCATGTTATGAGTTGAGTCTGAGTCAGTGAAATAACACTTTCCCCGGTCAAGTCTGAGCCATGTCATTGGTGCAGCTTAAGTCAAACTCAATAGTGAGCCCCAAAACTCAAATCTGCACCCCAGAATAAGTCAGTCCCTAGAGATGACTCAACATCCAATTGCACTCTGCAATGCAACTCTTCAACCTCCGTATCCAGAATGGTCAGTTCCCATGATGACACCTGGATTATGGGTGCTAGAGTGAAAAAAGGAAGGTTTTGAAGTTCCAATATGAATATATCCAGACGAGTTAGGAGCAGACAACTGGTGGGTTTTTCTCTCGCACACTCTATTAAGTCTGCAGAAACTACTGTTCCACCTGAAAGCAGTGGGGCTTAAAATGTCCGTCTCTTTGATTGTGTTGTGCCCTTAATCATCAATCTCACTGATCTATTTTTTGCAAGCAATGATATATCCTGCACTAAACAGCCTCAATGAAGCATTTAGAAGCCCTGGCAGGTACAATAAGCTCCCTTATAGATGTGAGATGCTGGAGTAAGCCAATGTGCTCAGATACTGCATCTCTAGTTCATGAGAACAGCTTATGGCTGACTAGGGGGAAAAAGGAAACACAATGCCACCTTTATTATGCTGTTCATCATCACATTTGTTGTGCCAATAAAGTTAGCGTGATAGGTTGGAGCAGAGGGAATTGGGACGCTGGCCAATTTCATACCCCAAAGAGCAGCAGTATCAGCGCTCTTGCTATTTTTCATTTATTTTGTGGGTGGGGGGGGAGAGTTTTGCACATCCCAAAGCAACAGAGGACATTATCCTGTAAACATTGCTGTGATAGGCATTAATCTGCAAAATGCAGTCCTTTACACCTTTTGTGTTCTTAAAAAAAAAGAAGAAGAAAGAAAGAACGAAACGCCTCTGACTTCAGCAAGCATCTATAACTGGGAAGATGGTTTCAAACAATGAATTAGGAGAATGCACTCAAATGTTTTGCCAGCATATTTCTAGAGAAGATTTTTTTTTGGAGGACATCCAAGTCCTTCCCAACACACACACACACACACACACACACTTGAAGTAGAAGATAATTCAAGGGATTCACACTACCCCTCAACTGAGTGGTTTGTGTTTGTATTTTCAGAGAGATCTAGGAGTTCTCTGTGCTTCGTTTAAAGAAATGGCAAATGTCTTACTGAGTTCACCTTGTTCGGATAAATATGTACAAGGTATGAATTCATTCAGAATGGCCAGATTCTACACAGAGTCTGGAGTACAAGTCAAACTTGAGAGGGGGGGCACTCATCATTTCAGACCACCAGCCTTTCTAAAAAATGTGTCTGGAAGTTGAGTCATGGCAACTGGACTTCTTTTTCTTGAGAGACTGAAAAGTTTTGTTGCTCATCCAAGCAGCTTCATCATTCTGTGTAGTGAAGGCTTCATATGCAACTCCGTCGGGCGGGCTGGCTTGAATTTGGCCGTTTGCTTCTCTCGTTATAAGATACTACATTGCCAAATGTCCTTGTGCAATTATTAGTATTTTTTTAAATTGTAGCTATTTTGGTTCTCCAGATTTAGAGAGCTCTGCCTTCTGCCCACAGCAGTTAACTTCCTAAATCCATCAAGTCCAAAATGTGCCAGGGTCTTCTGGGATGTAGAGCCCAGAATATGTTTCCACGATGCAACGGCCAGATGAGAGATCCTCAAAACACACCTTTCTACTACATCTCTTCTTCCACCACTCTTTGGTGGTCCTGCATGGTGGGTGGTATGTTCTTCCATCCATAGGAATGGACCCTTATGGACCATAAGTAGAGATGGGCACGAAACGAACAATTTTTCGTTTCCGTTTCCGGTTTTTTTGTTTCGTTACGTAACGAAATGACAAACGACTTTTGCCTCCAAAATGAAACGAAACGAACAGAAACACCAGAAATTTTGTCGTCCGTTTTGTTTTCGTTACGGCAATACATTGAACTGCTTTAAATGCTAAAAAAATCACAAAAAAATTGAAATAACTGGTAACAAAACGGTAACAAAACAAACAAAAACGAAAACAATTTTTTTTGCAAAAATTTGCAAAAAATGGAAACGAACCGAAACGGACCCCCTAAACGACAAACGACAAATGAAACACCTTTTTTTTTTATTCGTGCCCATCTCTAACCATAAGTTACAGATCAGGCTGATCAGCTTCTCATGCTCTGTGTTGAAAAAATGATGCACATCCAGGAAGACAGTTCAGTGCCTGAGCTTAAAAGAGGAGCTTTCTTTAAAAAAAAAAAAAATTCATTTGCGGGATCTGTCTCCCTGTCACTCAAACAAATACAAATGAGCTCCCAGCAAGGGGTAAACACCACTGTGTGGTTCCCCCCCCCACACACACACCGCCATAAGTAATTATTTCCTCCACCCTTAGAAAGACTTCTCATCTTCTTTGCGGACACTAAAAATTAATCATAAACCATTATCAATCTGAATTCAGAGCCACTGAAGGCCTTATGGCTGTGCATCTATTAATCAGTCAATCCATGTTTTATTAACACGTATCCGGGTCTCTCTGCTCTTAATCAAAAGCCCCCAACTCAACAGCGTAGCCCAGACCCCCATGACAAGCAGCCCATAACCAATGGGTCCCTTCCAGTTCTGCAGATCTAAGATGATGGTGATGAATGCTGATGATGGCAATGAATGTGCTCAGTTATCTTGCATCTCCCTTCAGATTCCTTCTGACTTACAATGGCCCCCCGAAGGAGTGGCCTCCACCAGTTGTATCCACAGCAACCCTATTTAGCTCTTTCAGACTTTGCTCCTTCAGTCCATCTCTGTTCTGGTCTTCTTCTGCTCCCATTGCCTTCAGTGTTTCCCAGCTCCTCTTGAACATAAGAACATAAGAAGAGCCATGCTGGATCAGGCCAAGAAGGACCCATCTAGTCCACCTCCCTGTATCTCCCAGGGGCCCCACCAGATGCGTTTGGGAGTGCATGAGACTACATATCTGTCTCCTGATACCCCTCCCCTGCATCTGGCCCTTGAAGTACCCCGGTTTTAAGCCTGGAGATGACACATCTCCATCATGGTTTGTAACCTGGGATGGCCTTCTCCTCCAGGAATCTGTCCAATCCCCTTTTGAAGGCATCCAGGCCAGATGCCATCACCACATCCTGTGGCAGGGAGTTCAACAGACTAACAACACGCTGGGTTTAAAGAAATATTTTCTTTTTTCTGTTCTCACTCTCCCAACCCTCAATTTGAATGGATGTCCCCTAGTTCTGGTATTTTGTGAGAAGGAAAAAAGCGTCCCTCTTTCCACTTTACTCATGCCCTGCATTATTTTGTACATCTCATTCATATTCCCCCTCAGGTGCCTTTTTTCCAGACTAAAGAGCCCAAAATAGATCCACCTCTTAACTCAGTGAGGGGGGTTTGATCACGTTGGGGATACTGACACCGGTGCCATAAGAAAGCCAGTTTGATGCCTGGACTTCTAAGAGCTACACCCTACCAATTTTAAATTTCTCGATGCATCAGATGCAAGAGTCGACTCTTGGGAAGTCACTGGCCAGGGTTCCCTACTGCAGACTTTCCTTTCTCCACCACTGGTTGGAAGAGATTGCCTTTTAGTAGACCTTTGCAATCTTTGGCTCGTATGACTCTCTCGTGTGTATGGCTTGCTTGTCTCTGCAGGAGATGGTAGGAGTTCGGCAGCATTCAGCTCCCGACATGCCAGAGGAAAAGTTTTAAAAATGGGTGAAATGATATGACGTTTTGCAAAGGCCCCTATGATTAGCACTTTCTAAATATCATATTCAAGCGGTTCCCAAAATACTCCAGGAGGTAATTAGGCACAACGTTATCGTGAAAGAGATCTTGTTTCATTTGCAGAACTAATATATTTACTTGTAAATGAAGCGGGAGTTTTGCAAATGTCTGTTTGTTTCCACCATTGGGGGGGGGGCAGTTCTGGAACTCCCACACAGCAAATAAGCTGTTTCTTACTGAGATCAGGACTGGTGTTAAATACAGAGTACACAAAAAGGGTGAAAATCTCACCCTCTTGCTGTTTTCTTCTGTTGCATTTACCTCCTTTCACTTGGGAAGTTAGGGGAGAGAGAGGGAGAGAGAGAGAGAGAGAGAGAGAGAATATTGAATTATGTCTTTAAAAGTCCCAGGAGGGGTGAATAAAAAGTGTCTATGGTGGAGTTCAAGCAGGGCTGACTTTGCTCTTTGTTCTTATTCAATGTTACAGTTAGAGATGGGCACGAATAAAAAAAATGGCATTTCGTTTGTCATTTGTCGTTTGGAGGGTCCGTTTCGGTTCGTTTCTGTTTTTCGTGAATTTTTGCAAAAAATTCATTTTCATTTTCGTTCGTTTCGTTACCATTTCGTTACCATTTATTTCATTTTTTGTGATTTTTTTAGGATTTTAAGCAATTCACTCATATTGTAGTAACGGAAACGAAACGCATGACAAAATTTCCGGTGTTTCTGTTCAATTCGTTTCATTTTAGAGACAAAATTTGTTTGTCATTTCGTTACGTAATGAAATGAAAAAATGAAAACGGAAATGAAAAATTGTTCGTTTCGTGCCCATCTCTAGTTACAGTGCTTCCTTTGGTGTATGAACAATGCTGAGGCGCTTGGTACCTAACCTAGGATAAAACACAGCCTTCATATTTCAGTCTCCAGGGCAAGAGCCAGTTCACCTCTGTGGCCAGGGACGCAGCCTGCATCCTTTGTCTAAGAGGAGAACCTCGATTCACGGCACAAGGTTCAGTCTATAGGCCTCGTCTTGAGTCCAGTATCTAGTTCCGGGCACCACACTTTGAGAAGGATGCTGACGAATTGGAACAGGCTCAGAGGAGGGCAGCAAGGATGATTAAGAGACTGGAAACCAAGTCTTCAGGGGGAAGATGGGAAGAACTGAGCACGTGTAGCCTTGAGGCAAGGAGACCGAGGGGGGAGTTGATAGCTCTTTTCAAATACCTGAAAGGTTGTCAAACAGAGGAAGGGTATGATCTATTCTTGATCAACCTAGACCAGTGATGGCGAACCTTTTAGAGACCAAGTGTCCAAAATGCAATTCAAAACCCACTAATTTTTTGCAAAGTGCCAATATAGCAATTTAACCTGGACACAGGTGGCTGTAAAGGGGGCAATGCTGGGTGCCCACAGAAAGGGCTCCAAGAGCCACCTTTGACACAAGCGCCATAGGTTTGCCGACACTGACCTAGAACGTAGGATCTGCAACAATGGGCTCAAATTACAGGACGCCATGTCCTGACTGTTAGAGCAGTATGATTATGGAGCCAATGACCCCAGGAGGCAGTAATCACTCGAACGCTGGAGGCATTCAAGAGGAATCTTGTCAACCACCTGGCAGAGAGCCTATGATTTGTATTCCTGCCTTGAGCAGGGGGTTGGATTCAGCGTTCTTGTAGACCCCTTCCTACTCCATGACTCTTGGATTCTATGACTTTTGGTGATTGTTCCCAGGATTTTCTAAGTAAACAGAACTCAGAGGTGGTTTTCTATCCCCGTTTTCTGGGGTTGCCCTGGCTGGGATGGTGCAGTTTGCCTCTTCTCTTAGGGTGCACAGTGGGGGATTGAACTCCTGATCTTTGGCTTTGCAATCAGAGACCTGGCTTGTGGAGATCTTGAGCATTAAGCATATGTAAGAGCCTCCAACTCACAGAGCTAGCAGCAAGCATTAGACATCTATCTGTGACTTCAAGAAATAGCCCAGCATTCTCTTGTTTAGTCTCAGAAAGGAACAGAAGAGGAGGTGAAAGAACCAGCCAACTGCTGCCCATGAATCGTGTGAGGGATGAGGACTGGTGAGGCCATGGCAATTAAAGATCAGGATGACATCTGTCACAGCCAGTGACATCTCTTTGGGGTCCTTTTATATGCAGGTGGAAAAACATCCACCGCCACGTTCAAGATGTATTTGAGTCACCAGAGCGCTGAAGGGTTGAAGAATACCTCTCAGTTGATCAATGTCAACTCCACTTGCTGGAAATCATGGCTAAGGCAAAGAACATTTGACTTTCCAGAAGAATTCGGTCCAGTCTACCAAAGACCCCACTGGCACTTATTTTACAAGAAATTAGAGCACCAATATTTGTATTTCAGAGTCCCTTCCGTGCATAGAGCGAGACAATAAGAAAGAGGATTGTTTGAATATGCTTGATGCCTGGAGGAAGCAAGGTCGATTTAAATTATTCAAATACTATTTGTCTTCTGAGCATAAATACAAATGGCATTTGCATTAGTTTTAAACTGTTCCAAGTTACAGCTTTGGGGCTCGGCTGGGATGAGTAACAGAAGCCGTCAATCAAACGGAGCAAAAGAAATGGATGCCAACATTTCTCAGCTTCGTGCTCCTCTCTTTAGAGGGGGGGGGGCAATGCCACTTTTGCAACTGAGGATCTACAGTAGGACCCTGGTATCCACTGGGGATTGGTTCCAGGCCTTCCTGTGGATAATGAAAACCATGGATAAGAGAGAACACCTGCCTGCCCACCTCCAAACTGCTGTTTCCTGACAGTAGCTTGCTTTATGAAAGCTGTTTTGAGACAGTAGCTTGCTTTATGGCTGCTGTTTGTGAAAGTAGCTTGTCCCAGACTCTGGTACTCCCTCCCACTGGAGGCCAGCCTGGCCCCATCTTTGCTGTCCTTCCACAAGCAAGCAAAGACTTTTCTCTACAGGCAGACATTTCCTTAGGGGCCTCTCCCTAAGTACAGGGCTGGGTATTGTCTGAGGTGCTGCCGTTGTTAAAGTCTCAGATTGAAAACCAAAGATGGGACAAGTTGATTTTTTTGGATGAAAAAGCAACACAATCAGTGTGGAAACAGGAAGGAAGGAAGGAAGGAAGGAAGGAAGGAAGGAAGGAAGGAAGGAAGGAAGGACCTATTGAATTCAGTGGATTTCACTTTTTTTTAAGAACAGGACTTAATTTTATGGAAAGAGATTTAGGATCAGAATCCAAGACTTCAATCTAGTTCTGAAATTTGTTCAATTAACAAGCCAGCTGGCTCAACAAATTCAGGACATAAGTCAGCATATTTTTATTTATTTATTTATTTATTTATTTATTTATTTATTTATTTATTTATTTATTGGATTTATACCCCGTCCATCTTCCCTAGATCTTGCAGTAGCCATTATCTGCCCCATCCTTTTGTTGTTGTTGTTGTTGTTGTTGTTGTTGTTGTTGTTGTTGTTGTTGTTGATATGATGATGATGATGATGATGATGTGGTTGCTGCTGCTGCTGCTGTTGTTTAAACATTTGGAAATTAACTAGACAAAATGGGCTGGATTCTGTGTTCTTGGAACTGGGGCCATGCTGGAAATTAAAGCAGTATATTTGATGCTAGCCTAAATTCTCCAGAGACCCCAAATGGTGGAATTTTTATAAGGCTTCTCTGAACAAGAATATTGTCTGACTCAGTATCATTTAAAAAGGCAAGGAACTGAATAATGTAGATGTCGGGCTAGAATATGTACTGAGGGCTGATTCCAACTTTATGTGTTGCATTTGTAAGGGCGCCCAATGAAAATGACAAAGTAGAAGACTGTGCATCTGGGTAGTCGTTAAAATATTTATACAGTGCCCCATCCTTCAGCTGGAGGTCTGAGGGTTGGCTAGAGGCAATCAAACCAACAAGCATAAAACCCTTTAAAACAATTTGATAGAGGAGAGGACCTTTAGGAGCTGGTGCTTCACTGCCAAGCGATGGCCGCCCTGTTCTGAAAGCTGCCAAGAGACAAGATTTAACTTGGCACTGAAAGGAGACCAGTGTCAACACTTGTTGGACTTCCAAGCAGATGAAACTCTTGGCAAACGTGAAGGGCATCTGTGCTAAATATGGGACACGATGCTCTTCTGAAATACTCAGAAGACGTCACCAGGAAAGGACATCAAGAGAAACAGCGAAGAGACCCAAAGATGGGGAGAGTTATTTTTAGGACAATGATCCCCAGGATTTGTGGCGTTTGGGGAGTGTTGATAACTTTTTCATACAATAAAACGGCCACCAACAGCTGGAACATCTCAAACAGTCGTTCCCAACAGATGTTCTTGGAGTACAACTCCCAGAAATCCTGCCCAGCAGAGCTAGCGGTGAAGGCTTCTGGGAGCTTGAGTCTGAGGAAACCTGAGGATCCAAGATTGGAGACCACTGACCTAGAAGGACGAAAGAGGACCGGGAGAACGCCATAGGAGAAACATCTACACTGGTTAGGAGATGGTTGGAAGCAGAAGGCACCAAGTTATGTAACATATAACATAAACCATTTGGGGGCTATAAACAGCCAGGTATCTCTTTCTTTGATAGAATTACAGGCCTGGTGGATGAGGGGAATGCTGTGGATATTGCTTATCTGGATTTTAGCAAGGCCTTCGATAAGGTTCCCCACAGTGTACTTGCAAAGAAGTTAGTAGAAAGTGGGATAGATAGTGCTACTGTTAGGTGGATTTGTAATTGGTTGACTGATCACACCCAAATTCTAGGTAAGACTGGATACATTATTCCCTCTTATCTTTCCTGAGCAACCAACTAGTGATGCAGAAACCACCTCACTTCCTTTTTCTTGTGAGCTAGTTACCCATGCTTATTTGCCTGCGTCAGGTAGGGTTAGAACAGTGGTTGACAACTCTGGGCCTCCAGATGTTCTTGGATTAAAAACCCCAGAAGCCTCCAACCCTAGCTGTGTTGGCCAGGATTTCTGAGAGTTATAATCCAAGAACATCTGGGCAGCCATGGTTGGGGGGCCAATGGGTTACAGGACAAGTGAGGCCTGTTCCATAATGGCTACCAGCACACCCACAAATGTGGGAAATCACTTCTACAGGCTTCTCTAACCAACATGTCCAGATGAGGTGAAAATGCAGATTTTCTATTTACAGATATAACGAAGCAAGGCCAGGGTTGGCCATGTTGCTCCTAGAGGCGTGATGCCCCCCCCCGTTCCCCCTATCAAAAAGGTATCTTATCTTCTCCCTAAAAATAGCTGTTCTCTGATTCCAAACCTGCTCCACAGATGCTGACAACCTTCTCTTCTGTTTCCTACCAGTTGTCGGGAGGAAAGAGATGAAAGACAGCAAGAAGGAGTGAGGGAGAATGCGAATTATGTCACGGAGCTGTATTGAACAAATTCTACAAACCTTTGATCAATCGGGAGACAAAGCTGCGTGTCAGAGTGTCCTTTGATCTTTGCTGATGATCAAATCCCTCCCTGGCAATCTGTCAATGGCGTCAGTCAGGAAATGATGCTATGGAAAGTCTCATGTCGGGCACTGAAATGTACATTTCTCTGCTAAATAAAATTAAATAAAACAAAATTAAAAAATTTAAAATTAATAAATAAAATAAAATAAAATAAATAAAAATACGTGCAGATGGGAACTCAGCGGCAGCTACAAAAATACACACTCCAGGATGTCTTCTAAGTCCGTAATGGACAGGCCACAGAGCAATAATTCACTATTATTTTGCATTGGCAGGTAGAATATTAAATTGGTCCCACATCCACTTATAGAGCGGTCTGGAGAGCTTTGTGGCTTAGGTATCTGGCTGCAGAGTCCGAGGTAGGGAGTTCGATTCCCCACTGATTCAGAGTTTGGAGACATTTTTCAGAGAGTTCAGAGAGAGAGAGAGAGAGAGAGAGAGAGAGAGAGAGATATGTTCATATTAGGTGGTCTAGCAGGGAAGTGCTGCCGGTGGGTGAGGAACAAATGGTTCCTGCATCATCAGCCAAACCCAACCAGGAAAGGAACAGCTGCTGTTACTTCTCCGCTTTAATGAAGAGAAGGGTAGCGGGAGAGGGATCGATCACAGCCTGCCACGGAATGCTCTGATTGCATTGCAGCTATTGATCCCCATAAATAAACAGGTAAAGCTGGCAAACAAATCACACTGCTTTTCAGACACTCTGGGGCAACGTTCAGGAGGAGACGTGTCATCCCACCAGGGATATGGATTGACCAGGTTCTTTATAAGGGCTGCATTTAGAATGATTCATGTCCTGATTCATCTCAGGAACGACCGGCCAGGAGGTAAACCTCATGGAACGACATGGTCCACCTTGTTCCTAATAAATAAACAGATTATACAGCAACACACAATAAAACAAATGTTGTGTTGATGTGCTTACTGCAATTGCCATTTGCTACAAAACTTTTGGTAGTTTTTCACTATCCTTTTTCATTTTGGCAAACTGCGGTAAATCATCAGGTGTCCACAAAAAAAAGTAAACGGTCTGTCACTCTAGAGCACAACTATACTCAAAAGCATGCATCCCTACGCAGGTCTATGGGGGAACACAGTGTTGCATCTCTGCATCACTCAAAGTGGTCTCTCTCTCTCTCTCTCTCTCTCTCTCCATCATTGCCTTTCTTGTCCTTCTCGAACAACCCTGAACCCCACTTTCATTAAACCCTGTACAATTCTTGTCTCATTCCCTGCCTCCACTGTGTATCCTCATGGAACACAAAAGAGGCTGCTTATCTAAGATTTCCTACAGAGCGTTTCAAAGCCAGCCAAGCCCATGTGCTGATGATGCTAAATATTATATATATATAATATTTTGATATCTTGGATTTTGCCGAAACAACTAGGGTGACACTCTGTACTCTGTGTTATTTTGAGGGGACAGCCCATTTACACTGTTATACAAGCTGTATACTCGCTGCTTTACATTGTAGCTGTGTCATTTCTTCAGTGTTATCACATGGAAAAATGTACAGTACAAAAATAATTACGAAATGTGAGTGGTGTGCTCACTTCTGTGTCATACTGTATGTATGTATGTATGTATGTATGTATGTATGTATGTATGTATGT
>JAHTLZ010000288.1:5298416-5308551 GCA_023846285.1 Phrynocephalus versicolor
GTGTGTGTGTGTGTGTGTGTGTGTGTGTGTGTGTGTGTGTGTGTGTGCCTGGTGTGTAAATATGGATTACAACAGCCAGCCCGGTTGGCTACCTGGGGCTGCTGGGTGTTGTAATCCAAAGCAAACGTACGGAGCGGGTTGCATTCTCAAGATCTGGGGAGCTGTGATTTGGGAGGTCTCTTCCAGGGAAGAAGGAGGGAAGGGCTGGTGTGGATTTCAACACTTGCCCAGTTCTGGTCTTTCTAGCAGACTCTTGGTATACCCCATCTTCTGTTTGTTTGGTTGCTCATTTGTTTGCATGCTATAAAGTACAGATATTTGCACATTTTAGTAATTCAAGTATAATAAATTTTTCTGTATGCTTATGTGAGGGATATGTATGAAGATGCGTGTGTAGAATATAAGCTATCAGCATTTAGCACTGACCTGCATGTTCTATCACGTATGAGCGAGCTCTTGAAGGTGATGTATATCCACACTGTGTTTTCTGGTGTCCAGAATGTTTCTCATTGCTGGTTCGAGAGGGAAGGGTGCTCATAGCTTTGTTTCTCTTCAGATGCGGTCGTGCTGCATTCCAGAAGGTGTCAGCAGTGTCTCCCTGTAGCATGGCCGGCCGGTCCAGAAGCATGACACCAGGACAGCAGCCGGTGGGGGTAAAGTCTCCACGGAAGAGGCCATGCAGCGTGGTGGCCTGGTACAGCAAGGCAGAATGGGACCAGGTCATGGTGGGGCTGTACTGTGGGGATTGCCAGCTGCAACGTGAGGCCCTGGACCAAGTCTCTGTATGGAAAAGCAGGTGAGAAGGGAGGCGGGCACAGTGTGGAGACCACGTGAGAGATGTATCTAAAGAGAGACACCAGCTGGCTGGATATCTCGTGGTTTAGGTCTCTGACTGAGCTAGAAGGCAGCATGCAAGGTTGTAAACACCAACAAGTCTTGTTCTTTGGAACTAGTACAAGGCTAGGCTAGGAGATACCTTTATAGGTCACTAATTATTTTTTTTAAAACAAAATGCAAGCTAAGCTTTTGATAGCAGGGTATCAAAATGCATTCTTGGTAGCGGATGTAGTCTACTAGGCACTGAGATCCTTTGTAGCAAGATAGAATTCGCCAGATGATTTCCAGATGTTGCAGGAGGCGGGGCTGATTTTACAACTGCATCTTAAGTCCCGGATAAGGTTTCGCACCCAGCACTCCAAACAAATCGGCATAGTCCATATTCACCCCACCCCCTTCCTCCCCTCAATTTGGCTGTCTTGAGATCATGGTCCCTGTGGCCTGAGGGAGTTGTGTGTGCCTGTGTGCATGCGGGGGGTGGGGGTGGGTAATGCAGAAAGCCACATGCTCCATTTGGAAGTTTGGTAAAATTTAGTAAAACTCACTAGGTGTGATCAATTGGGGCCAGATTAAAAAGAAGTAATTTTACTGAATGGTTTGCAGTAAAGGCCTCTGGTATACTCAGTGTGCCTCCTCCTCCTTGGTACGTGGGGGATTATTTATTATTATTTATTTATTATTTAAGCTTATATACCGTCCGTCTTCCGGACGGAACTCCAGGCGGCTTACAACAAGAGGAAGCCAACAATAAACAGAGATTAAAAAACAAAGTTACCATAATCGATAAACAGTTCACATAAAAATCAGTAATAAGAGGCAGAAGGCGGACGGAAAAAAAGAAAAAAGAAAGAAATTAACTGTCACCAAACGCCTCCTGAAAAAGCAGGGTCTTTAAGGCTTTTTTGAAGGCTGTCAGGAACTGAGCAAGGCGCACCTCAGGCGGGAGATGATTCCATAAAGAGGGGCCAGCCACAGAGAAGGCTTGGCAACGGGTGACCGTCTTCCGGGCCTCCCTGGGCGTGGCCACCCGCAGAGAGTGCGCCCGCGACATTCAAGTTGGTCGGGCCGAAGTTGACCGCTGGGGGATTCCCTCTGCCAGATACTCAGGTCACAAAGCCACCTAGCCTAGCTTTGTATCAAACTCTTTTTTACTTCTTTGGAACTAGGTATGGCAGCAGGATGCCGTTGGCTGTGGACTGCACGGCCGATCTCGTTCGATGTCAAATCCTGGACGCCTCCGGTGACGTGAAATCCCATGAGTTGGTCCTCACCTACGGTCTGGCTCTTGTAAGGTATGGACTGCCGTCAAGAGAAGCAGGGAAAAGGGGCAGAGCCAGGTTTAAGGAAGATCTCCAGGTTTTTGAAGGGTGATTACTTTAATTTCTCTCCCATGTTCTCAACACAGCTTTTTCGGAAATAATTTTTTAGTAAGGGTTTACATTCAGGAAGCGTGGCAGTGCGTGCCATGATGTGAGACCAGCCTAGTTCAAGAAGATGTCGTGTACTAGCTTGTGAGTTGGTTACACAGCAAATCTGCTCAATAAACAATTTTGTTGATTAAGTATGAAATAAAGGGGGTAATGTAGTCAGTCCAAATAATAGCAAACAAAGCATTTGGTAGATGGAAATCAGTAGGACCCAGGAAATATTATTTACGGCTTCGCAGAATGGAGAGTAAACCACACATGCACTATGCTTGGGTGTAGCAAGTTGCCAGGCCCATTTGAATCAATGGAATTGAGTTGACTCACATGTGTCTTATTCTGCTAAACAACGGGATTTCAGCCACTGCGTGGCTGCAATCAAATCTTGACTCTAAACTGGGGATACTCTGGGTGCCTTCAAAAGGGGATTGGACAGATTCCTGGAGGAAAAGTCCATCCCAGGTTACAAACCATGATGGAGACGTGTCATCTCCAGGCTTAAAACCAAGGTACTTCAAGGGCCAGATGCAGAGGAGTGGTATCAGGTGAGAGATATCTAGTCTTGTGCGCTCCCAGACACATTTGGTGGAGCCACTGGACTAGATGGGCCTTTGGCCTGATCCAGCAGGGTTCTTCTTAGGTTCTTATGTCTAAGATTGGTCAACTAGTGTTGTTTCTGTTAATCTTGTTTCGTTTTCTATAGGTTTGTTTTCTTTCTTTGGTACGCACAGGTTTACAAATCTCATCACGGAGCGAGGGCAGAAGAAATTCTACACTTCCCTGAGGAGGCTTGCCAAACAGGTAAAGGGCACTTCCTGAAGCAAGCCCCCCCCCTGCATTAAGCTGTGGCGCATCCCTCCAGTAATGGAGAGGTCCCCTGCGAGTTGTTTCCGCAGTGGATTTCAACCGAACGTTTGTGTGTTGGCGGGTGTTGTTTGCTGTTCCTTGTAACAAACATGGTTCTTCCCCCCCCCCCGCAAAGTTGGATATTCCCATTTGGATTGTAGACCTCCGACATCAGTTGACCCATGGCGTGCTCCCCCCGCTGGATACTTGCCGAAAAGGTAAGTGAAGCCACCAGTGTTAAGCGTACGGTTTATTTATATGCTGTGTGATTATGCATAGGGTCGTTCATTGAGTAGAAGAGGACAGACCTTTCCCCTGTTGGGTTCTCATTGTAATACACAGGTGGGCACGAACCAGCGGTTCAGGTTTTTTGACTGAACAAGTGTTCGGCTCTTCCAAGACCCACCTCTTCAGGTGTTTGCCAACGCGAGAGGCAGCACCTTGGCTTCCCTGGCCGGCCTCCTCCGAGGGCTGCCTCTGCGCGGGTGCCCGGTGGCAGGGCATTATTGGACCGTAGCTGCTGCGAGAATTGCGGCTGGTGAAAGAGGAAGAAGTGATGCTGATGCTTAGTCATGGATCAGTAGTAAGGAAGAAGGGTTGGATCCTTTGGAATTATCTTCAGATAGTTTCTGTTTGTGGAGCTGGACTAGTAAAAATCAAAGACCAGCTGCATAATCTGCTGGTAGTCACCAAGTTGTCGTCTAGGTTGGATATAGACTAGAGATGGGCACGAAACAAACAATTTTTCGTTTCCGTTTGTTTTTTTCCGTTTTGTTACGTAACGAAACGACAAACGAATTTTGTCTCTAAAATGAAACGAAACGAACAGAAACACCAGAAATTTTGTCGTCCGTTTCATTTTCGTTACGGCAATACATTGAACTGCTTTAAATGCTAAAAAAAATTAAAAAATTGAAATAAATGGTAACGAAATGGTAACGAAACGAACGGAAACGATTTTTTTGCAAAAAAATCATGAAAAATGGAAACGGACCAAAACGGACCCCCTAAACGACAAACGAAACGCCATTTTTTTGATTCGTGCCCATCTCTAATGTAGACAATTCCTCACCTCCCGAGAATTGGTCTTGGGAAAACAGGACAATGCAACATTCATGTTGGTTTGTAGGTTCTCTTGGCCTTGGATGCCCTGGAGGCTACAGTAAGGGCAGAAGGCGTGGACTCCCCCCACCCCCACACACACAGACACCAGCTTTGGGACTTGCAAATCTTCTCCATAAACTCCAGCATGTCACCATCTCTCTACCATTGACCTGGATCACTTCTGTAAATGCAGTGCCCTGGGGTTTCCACCAGGTGGTGGCATGGGATTACAGTTAGCTAAACATTTCCGCCGAAAGGGCGTCTGAAATCTGCTATCCAAGTCCTGCCTGTGACAGATCTGTATCTGTGACAACTGTAGGGTTTTTGTTGGTTGGTTGGTTGGTTGGTTTTTTGGACGGGCCAGAGAGGTTAGTTAGGGTTTGCACTTTTGAATGGAGGACTCTTTCCTACTGGTGGAAATGGTCAAGGTTTTCTAGATCCTCTGTTGTAAGACATTTGGTTCCTCTTCTAGCATTTAGGCATGGGAGTTTTGAAATTCAAAGACAACAGCCCCTAGGCAACTGTGGGGTGGGGCGTGGGTCAATAATCATGTTCAACTGAGAAATAGGGGCTTCTCCTGGACCCAGTGAAGACACAGGAAATATCCTGGAAGGATGGAGCATAATTGTGCAGGGAGACCTCCAGGCCCATAGCCGCTTGCAGCTCCCATGGAACTGGGCCCTCCCGTTTTCTCTGTCATGGCCGTGCTCTTGTATTTCACCTGAAAGTGATCAAAAAGCCCCTAAAAAGGCTGCACTTGAGTGGCAGTTGCTTTAAATTAAAAACAACAACAACAACAACAACAACAAAACCAGAAGTCTGATTGGGAGGGGAAATTCATGGAGATTTCTGAGAGCCTCTATCCATGAATTCTGTCACACAAGCTTGTAGCCGCAAGAGAGGGATTACGACAGTGGCTCTCAACCTGTGGGTCCCCAGATGTTCCTGGACTGCAACTCCCAGAAATCCTGGCCAGCTCAGCTAGTGGCAAAGACTTCTGGGAGTTGCAGTCCGGGAACATCTGGGGACCCACAGATTGAGAAACACGGGGTTATAAGTTATCGTTGTCCACAGTCCCCAAACGCACCACCACCACCCCTGTGATCTTAGGATGTGAAAATTCATATTATTAGGAGTGCCTTTTGGGCAGGGAGTCCCATTGCTTCTCTCTGGACCCGGGACCTGGGTGGATAATACCCCCCCATAGGAAGTGTGACACCTATTTCATTGATGGGAGGGAGGAGGGATGATTTCCCCATCTCAACCCAAAGGGGCGGCGTTGGCTCCTCTTCTGTGTCCAAAGAGCCCCCCCCCCCCCCGCTCTGTGGTTGCTGTCCTTGTAGGCTGCAGCGTCGTGCTCGACTGGCTCCGTCGCACCTACTGGAGCCGGCAGCTGAGCGATGGCCTGGCCGGCGGCGAGTGTGGCGAGGAAGAGGCGGAAGAGCTCTCCCGCAGCGAGAGTGGGACCGACAGCAGCCAGGAGGAGCCGGAGCGCTCGCCCTCCCCAAGCTGCCGTAAACTCCAGGAGCTGCAGGGTGAGTGGTTAAATGCCTGTACTGCAGGTAAAACTGTGTTCACGACCTGGGGTTCAATCCCAGGTAGCAGGCTCAAGGTTCACTCAGCCTTCCATCCTTCCAAGGTCAGTAAAATGAGGACCCAGCTTACTTGGGGTTGGGGGGGGGGCAGTGTGTAGCCTGCACACTGTAATTAAAAATTGTAAACCGCCCAGAGACTGCTTGTGGTGGTATGGGGTGGTATATAAGCAGAACACTTTGCTTTGCTTTGCTTTTGGTGACCACACAGAAATGGGCCGCCAACGTCCCTTAAAAGCTAGGCTTTCTCCATGGTTCTCTATGGTTTGAACAGTTGTCTGCTCCAAAGAGGTTGGACTCCACAGTGTCCCACTAATGCTGACGAAGATCCCCTCTCTTGGGCTTTGGGCAGAGGGGTTTCTCTCCCTGACTAGAGATATTGGGTCGTAATGATGACCATGTGGTGTCAAGTCACTTTGGACTTATGGGTACTCTCTCCATAGCTTCCGAGGCGTGGAGTACCCAGAAGTGGCTTGCAATCTCTGTCTTCTGGGACCACCCTAGATGACTGTCCCACTTCTCTCGGGAAGATCGGTCTATTTATTTATTTATTTATATTTATTTTTTTACATTTATATACTGCACCAATTTCCCAGAAGGGGCTCTGGTCGGTTTACATGAATGCAAATAAGAAACAAACAACAATGCAAATGAAACAAACTAGAATAAACAAGTGAAATAAGCAAATAAACACACAATACATGCAAAAATCCAGCAAGAGGCAAAAATGAAAAATAAATCCTTAAAAATGCTAAAAGGGGGGGGCGACAATAAACAGGGAAAACACAACACAACAGATTACCGATCGCCGTACACCTCCTTAAAAAGCCAGGTCTTTAAAGCTTTTTTCAAGGCTAGGAGGGACTCAGTTTGGTGGATTTCACCTGGAAGTGGAATCAAACTCTCAGCCTCAGGCTCCATAACCAGAGGCCTCAACCTCTGAGCTACCCATCCATTTATGCTTGAGCAAGAGATTTTTCCTCATACAAAATAGGCACGCTATTCCTGTACTCTGGTCCTTCGGGCTTTTGAAGCAGATTAACTACGCCTCCTTTAATTAAGACTTCCCAGTCCAGTGGATTTCTGCAAAGGGTAATCCAAGGGCCTGGAATTATCAGGAAGGAAATGACTTAGTTATTTCCTCTTAAATGGGTGTGCTGGCTTTCGGTCAGATGGGACTCAAGACTGCTATATTTGTCCGTCCTTCTGCATTTCGTGTTTCCAAGTGGTTTTCATTTCTCCTTATCTCTTCCACAGAGAAAGTCACCAATGTTCTGACTTCCTATAAAAATCACCAGTTGAAGGTAAGTTCCCCAGGTGGCTGATAACAATGTGAAATTTCCTTTTCCATTGGACAGCTGGGGGTGGTCGTGGTAGGACATGTTGGTTGGTTACAGCAAAACCAATGCAGAAGTTTTGTGGCAACTGAGAGACGTGCTTTATTTGATAGACGTTTTCATTGACTGCCTCCTGGTCAGTAGGAAATGGCCAAAGTGAAAAGGCTGAGAGATGTTGATACTGCGTAGTATCCTCTTGATAATCAAGCCATTCCTTGAATTTGAAATGTGGGATAATGTACAGTGGTCCCCCGCCATTTCGCGGTTCATATACTGCGGTCCCCGTATATTGCGGGACTGCAGTATATGAAAGGCAAGGGCCCCTGGGGTAAGCTGCTTGGGCCTGTTTGAGGCCTACTGCACTTAACTCAGGCCTGACAGGCTGCCCCAAATGGACCTCCGACAGGCTTCCCGGGCCTGTCAAAGGCCCCAGAAGTGGTTTCCAACAAACCGGAAGTGACTTCCGAAAAACCGGAAGTGATTTCCTGATTGCAAGAAACCACTTCTGGGGCCCAGGAAGCCTATTGGAGGCCCGTTCAGGGCAGTGCCGTGCTCCTCAGTCCTGACCTGACTCAGCATCCCCTTATCGCTGATTTTCAATTATCGCGGGTCGGGTCCCTAACCCCTGTGATAGGTAGGGGATTACTGTAGTATGTTTCCTCGCCTCATGTCAGATGTCTTGTAGGTAGTGATGGCAAAAGCCCATGATTTCTGGACCACCTTGGCAGTGCTTGTCCGTCATTGCGTTTGGCCTCCATGGTTCTATCCTGGTGGTCCATGGAAACTTGAGTTCTGTATCAACGAGTGTTCCTTGTTCAGTGTGGTTGAGAGCACAGATGGAAGGCTTGACCTTGCTCTAGCAGAGATGTACCTGTTGAGAGATGTACCCGAACAGCCAACATCCCTTACATTCCTAATAAGTAAGAAGTGACCTGCTGCACTTCTTACTTATTAGGAATGTAAGGGTTGTTGACCGTCAGGGGCCAGTTGGTGTTTGGAACGGTGCGGGGCTGTAGGCCTCGCCATCTGTGCCAATTCTGTGTGTAGCCAGATTTTTCTAGGAGAATGGCTAGGATACGTTCCATGGGAGCTGCAAGGCATTAAGGTCCTGGTAGTCTCCCTGCATCTTATGTATCCTTCTGCCTTCTCTACTGTACAACCCAGGAACCACGTTTTCTGTTAACTGACAGGGCTCACTCTTCCTGCGTGCAACAGGTTCTGCAGCAGCTGCAACATGTCGACCAGGCATGCAAAGTGTGGTGCAGCTCCTCCTCCGAGGTGGAATGGGTTGTGGCTCAGCTGAAAGACTTCCTCCAAGAGAACAGGTAAGGCCTTTCATTTCCCTGTGAGACCAAAGCCTTCAGGGGGCAGAATCTGGCAAACCTTCTTTCTAGCTGTACTTTGCTTAGATACCCTTCCATCTAGGTGGGCAAGGAGAGACAGCAGGGGGTGACAGGCAAGAACAGCCATGATCTCTGAGTGTGGATCTCAAGTAACGGTTCATATTGGGAAAGAACACAGCTGGACTACGCGGGGAACCATCCAGCAAAATTCAAGGAGCCTTACTGGGATCGGCTTGCATAATTTGCCAATACATCACATAGTCCTAAACGCTGGGGAAGCCTTCGACTAGGGATTTGTATTACAAAATCCAGCGTAGTTAGCTGTGTGGTTAATGTCGTAATACAGTGGACCCTTGTATAACAAACAGCTTGTATAACATAAAATTTGTACAACATAAAATATTCTGGAGATAGGGGAAATTTGCTTCACATAATTGCCTATGGGCCAAATCCGTACAACATAAAAATGGGATCACTCCATTTTCAAGGCATTCCTATGGGAAATTTGTATAAAGGAAAATTTGTTTAACATAATTTCATTTGGAACGAATTAATTCCTTTATACAAGGTACCACTGTAATAATAATAAATTATCGCACAGCAGACTACGCTGGACTAGTGATTGGTAATACAAAATCCAGTGTAGTCTGCTGTGTGATAATTAAATAATAATAATAATAACAATATAGTGATGATGGTGGTGGTGATGACGACAACTCAACCCTTTGCTGATGGTCATAGAAACCAGGCGGTGGGGGTTTTCAGCATGCTTCATAAACATATATTGCTTTTTTAAAAGAAAAGTTTGTGGTCAAGTGAATTGTTCAAGGTTTTGCTTCCCTGTTTCTTTTTCGGAGAGCGTCCTTTGTTTCGGACCCCAGACAAGATGCATGACTAGATGGGGGAAAGGAAGAACCCATGAATATCCTGTGCTTTAAAATTTTGGTTTTGCAAGGTGTGGGGTTTTTGTTTTGTTTTGTTTCTTTCCTGTTTCAAAGAGGGTCCACTTGAAATCGTGAGCTGTTCCTTTCCTCTTGGGGAATTTTGCTGCACCAGTCGTTGAGGAGCACTTCCGAAGAGGCTTTTCAGGCAGGGGAGGGTGTTCTTACCTCTAGTCGTTGCACTCTTAAATGCTGAATTAGAACCCAAACTGTGTGTGTTTAAAAAAAAATATATCAGACCTGGTTTTGGCCCTGAAGCAACCTTGGTCAGCCTGATGGATGAGCTTTGTTCTGTGACCGATAAAGAAAATTTCGGCTTACGGTTTTTTCTTCACCTCTGGTGCTCTTTGATATATGGATATACAGTAGAAGGAATAATCTTTTCTTCCTCCTGACTGATAGAGAAGTTACTCTGGCTTTCTAATTTCATTAGCTGCCTTATTCACAACTATCCTTCCCCCCCTCCCCATTCCTTTGTATTTTTAATTATTCGGTGTAATTTAATCACCATTATTGTTTCGTTGGTCTTTTAAATGTATGACTCGATTGGGTTTTTAATTCTGTTGTAAATGCTCTGAGTCACCTTGAGTTCCCATATCCAGAGAAAGGCATCCTATGAACAAGACAAAGAAACAAAAATATTAACTGGGTGTTGTTTGTCGAATAACATTTTGGTCCTTGAGCTCCACTGCAGAGGCTGTACCCTCATTG
>JAHTLZ010000288.1:5319163-5339553 GCA_023846285.1 Phrynocephalus versicolor
ACACACACACACACACACACACACACACACACACACACACCAAATACTGGCAGGAACTTCATGTGGGAGTCAGTCAACCCATGCAAAAACTCTTTGCAGCTGCCAGCTAGCTCTGCTGCCAGCCCATTTCCTTACAAGCTCCCTGGAGGTAGATGCATACAAAGAGCGGCCCATGCTTCGGCCTGTGAAGACAGATGCTTGCGTGCATGCCTCCTCAGCTGAACTGGCCAGTTCTGAAAGCTACACACTGACGTGTGAAATGCAACTGCTAGTGATTTGGGAAGGCCTGTTTTAGACATACCAACCCATGACCTTTTGGGTTCCATACATGGTACATCCATGCACACACAAGGTATGCACTTCCTGCCAATGCCATTTTTTTTAAAAAAAATCCCTGCTTTAAAAGTCCTTAAATACTCATAATACAATCTGCTCCTACAGAATGCTCCACAGATATTAAATAATTACTGCAATAATATACAGACTCGTATACCACGGGTTGGAACTATTTACAAAGAGTTGGGGAGGATCCCTTGCAATGCTTCAGAGATCTTCTCCCCAAATGCTTGCACTGTCTTTTTCCATCACCGTAGCCTCCAGAATGTAAAAAACAGAGCTCCTTCCTGCTAACGCCCTGTTCTTAATTTGGCCACGATCGTGGCCGCCAACTGTTGCGCGTCGGTTATGTGGGGGTTCTTCTCCATGACCGAGAGGACCACGCTGGCGGGGAAGATGTTGCAGAGATTCTTATAGGTCTGATACTGGTGCTCCGGGATGATGTGCGGTTCCTGAAGGTCGCCACACACCCCGACCCAAGGGTGGCGCCAGAGCTGTTCCATTTTATCCGGCATGCTCCTCACCATGACCGGCTCGTAACACGGCTGCATGAGGTTGCCGCTCAGGGGGTAAGAATGGTAGGCGTAGGGGTCGGTGGCGCACGGCAACGGGTCCCAACTGGCGTGCTGCTCTCTGCAGAGGGGCGGCCGCTTCTGCCGTGCGGGGTTGCTCTCGTACAGCCGGGAGTCAGAGACGCTGTCCATCCTCGTCATGACCAGGGCCCGGCTCGGCTGGGTGGCGGCCGACGGGTGAGCGTTTGGGGGCGTGGGGTAATCCCCTGGGCAACTGGAGCGGGCCCCGACAACCGGGTGCTGGGCGTGGAGAGCTAAGTGGGAGCTCGAATGCTGGCGCGGAGGGAGCCGAGACCCTTCCGTGCCGTAGCTCTGAACTCGCGTTAAGGCCTCGTGATAACCGTGAGCGAAAGGCTGTAGGCGGTTTTGCGGCGGGAGCCGAACCTTGGCGCTCTCCTCGGGGCCCCCGTCTCCGGCGCCCAGATACAAGTCGCTATAGGAGGAGTAAGAATCGTTGCTCGTATGGCTTAGGCAACTGTCGGGACATGGGCTGGAGTTCCTCGAGTAGATGCCTTGGTCCACCTCGGCCCCGTAATAATCGGCGTTGTGCACGCTGCTGATGCTTAAGTGGGAGAAATCGCTGAGCATGGAGTAATAGCCGTGGTCTCCCAGAGACTCGTATTTGGGATAGGGGTCGGTGTAGCTCATGGAGGCGCCGTGGCTGTTGGTGACCAGGATGGGGGGATACTGCACACTCGCCATGTGTTCCAGAGAGGATTTCTGGTGGGTGAACTGCGAGGAGCCCGGGACGGGGCTGCTGGCCGAGCGAGTGTTCAGCGCCCCGGCGGCGTGGCTTTTGGAAGCGGGGAGGGTGGGGACGCTTAACGCCGAAACGAGGGAAGGGACGGAGTTGGCCTCGGACTTCCGCGCCATGGACAGGCGGTCCTCCGGTTCCACGGCCACGGAGCGGATGCTCGGGTCGGACTGGCGCTTCGGGGCGATGCGTTTGACTTCGGAAGCAATCTCGCCTTTGGAAAGGCCTGTCCCTGTGCCGCATTTGGCCAGGGCACCTTCGCTCATGGTCTTCACCGCCGACAGCCGGGCACTGATGCGAAGCTCGTCGGCCACGGACCTCAAGGGCTGGTTGGCACGTTCTGGGTGGTAATATTTACATTTGTGCCCGTAGGTACACTTTTTCCCTGAGGGAGGAAGACACCTGTCAGACTAATCACGACCTTTACAACAACCATCTCCTGTTTAGTGAAAGCACAGGGCCCTTTACCCTTATGGGTAAACTAGAAAGCATTTCTGATACAATGGCAAACGGCATTCTTTTTTCACTCCCTTAGTGAGGAAAGCGCCCTGAACTGAACTGCTGGATAGCCCAGTGGTTCAGGCATCTGGCTGTGGAGCCAGAGGTTGGGGTGGGGTGGGGGGGTTGATTCTCCGCCGGACCTCCTTGACAAGGCCTGGACTTCAGGATCACAAGGGTCCCTTGTATTATTAAGGCAATTAACCTTTTATAACTAATCCATTATCTTCACAATCAACCAAGATGTAATCATCTCTTGGTTGAACCCAGCAAAGAACCAGCTTCCAATCTGTACTTGCAAAAATGCATCCACACACGGAGAGCTTTGAATCCCTTAACCCCTATGGACATCAATCTGACATTAGCTGGGGAATTGTGGAAGTTGTTAACCTCCCTGGAAAGAGTAACTTCTTCTAAAGTACTTTCTAACCCATTATTTCTAACCTTGACAAGCAGTAACTCTCCAGAGTCACAGTCGGACATCTTGGCATTTTAACTGCTCCCTGACTTCTTTTTAAAACTGTCCAGAAGCTATGAGGAGGGAAGGAGGGCAGAGGGGGGAGGAGAGGGATTACTGCTCACACACTGTGTGCAAGGTCTCTGCCTTTCTTATCAGGTTGTAAAAGATGTCCAGACACTGAATAACCTCATTTCATTCCCTGCAATTCCTCGCCGCCGCCGCAACCGCCACCAGAGATGTGGAGCATGGAAACAGCTCTCTAAATGATGGAGAGCCAAACTGGATGTCACAGCAGACGTATGACTGGTCGTGGCGTGGCTGGATTTTTTTGTTCCTTAAATAGCAAGTGCCAAGGAATGAAACAGAGCTAGATTGGAGCTGTGTAGTATGATGGAGAAAGGATTTATTCCCTCAAATATCACCCCCCTTTGTATATCCCTCCTGTATAACCCCCTGTGCTTCTACTTGGTAGGAGACGGAGTCTGCTGAGGGCAAAGTCCCCATGTTGTGTCTTGTTCGACAAAGCTTTCTGTTTATGCTGCCGTAAGCTCTACCCAACTAAATCAAACACCTCTCCCACACATTCTTCCCAAGCGGCGGCCACTGACTGCCCAGGGTGCTGCTGCTAAAATAGCTCCCTATAATCACAAGCCAGGTGACCCGCCGTGACTTCTGTATTTTATAAATGCCACCCGCCCCCATTTGCTCCATTGGTCTCGCAAACGTCGAGGCACCCTCACCGTAAGGACATGGCTGCTTTTTGTGTTCCGGGATCACAGGCTTTTTCCGCAAGAAGTTTTCAAGGCTAGGGCCGTGGCGTCCTAAGGGGTCATCGGGAGGCATAAACCTAAAGGGAGAGTGGGGTGGAGTAACAAGTGAAGGTTACCTGCTAGGATTAAATTCACTTAAAACAGCAGAGAAGCAAGGATGGAGACTCTGAGCATGCCAGGAAATCCCAGAGATGAGCTCAACAGGGCATGGCAGAAAAAGTCCCATGCTCTCAAGTTTTCCTTCAACCGAACCATAGAATCATAGAGCTAGAAGAGACCTCAAGGGCCATACAGTCCAAACCCATGCCATGCAGGAACCCCCCGTCAAACCCACCAAGCCTGTACAGAAGAAAAAGTTGGCCAAAACCAACCCAAACACTGATTCCCCCTTTTCTTCAGTCGGGAATATTTAAAGTGCTGGGGGCTTTTCCACTTGAGAACAATGCTTACTAACAGCGGCGGAGGGAAGGGTGAGAGGGGCAGAAAGGACTGGCATGACATTCAAGGAGTGGCTCCCAATGTCCTTGGACTACAACTCCCAGGCATCCTGGCCCGGCACAGCTAGCTGGCAAAGGCCTCTGGGAGTTGTAGTCCCAAGAACATTTGGGGACCCAAGGCTGGGCGCCGCTGCTCGAAAGGGCTGCTGAAGATGGCTGTGAAGACATGGGCCAAGCCCTCTGAGTTCTAGATCGGCCATTCCTCCCGCCCAGTGCACACTTCCCAGGAAAACAGCGGGAGCGGGCACCTACTTGTCGTTGACGAAGGAATACATCAGCAGCCGTTCTTCAATGAATTTCTTCCACTCAGGCTTCTCGTTCTGCAAGTCGCGGTAATTGTCGTTGGAGACGATGATGCCGTCCGAGTCGTAGGCCAACTTCACGATGAAGCGGTCATCATAACAGACCACCCTCCTCCCTTGAACTCTCCGGGACGGGGTGAAGACCAGGATTTTTTCTTTCTCCAGTTTGTGCAAAATTTCTTGATCTGTAAAATCAGGCCAATAGAGACAGACACCTCTTAAAATCAAGGCAGTTAAGCCAAGAGGTACAGTAGGACCCCCATATCCACTGATTCATTAACCACTGATTCAGTTATACATGGTTGGCAGAGGGAAAAATTAAATAATTCAACAGCTGCAAAGCAAGCTACTGTCACAAACAGCAGCTGTAAAGCAAGCTACTTTCACGAAACAGCTGTTTTGGGGTGGGGGTGGGGGGTTTGGTGTTCCCTCTTATCCACTTTTTTTGTTATCAACGGGAAGGCCTGGAACCAATCCCCAGCAGATACCAGGGTCCTACGGTATTTCCTGATGGGCGACACTGATTGTAGATACAGCAGGTGTTTTAATATTTCTCTCCCGAGATGGTGGAGATGTCAGCTGCATTTAAGGACTGTGGGAATATTTGACAGAAAATAGCCACAACAGCCCTTCCAACTCAGGGGAGCTTCTGCTTTTCATACCACAAATGCTACGGTGCCGTCTTCACTTGGACTTTCCAATACTACATATTTCCCCTTCGTAAAATGCACGGTCTCTTGAAACAATTTAGAAAGATAGTAATGGGGGACAAATGGATAGGTTGGTTGTGGCCCATGTAAGCAGCAAACCTCTGATTGCTTTTAAGACAAAGGCAAGTGAAGGATTAAATGGCTGAAAAGAAGGGAGAAATGGTGGCGGATGCAGATGCTTGAGCAGAATTGTTTAAAATAAATCAAGAAGGCACATCTTTGCAACCAAGCAGCTGGACACGCGCACACACTCGCTCAGTTGTGTGAAACTGCAGTCCACCTCCCCTTCTCAGGATCATACCAGTATTGACAACACTAGTATGTAGAGTCCCACTTGTTCTCCTCTGCAAGAAAGAGTGAGTTCTAATTCTGTGGAGAAATTTATTGCCGGGGAATGCCAGGAGCATGCTTTGGACTCAAAAACGCTGAGATTCTTCCAAGCTGGTAAATCGGGATCCAAAGAATACGCTCCCGCCGCATGACAGGAAAAGGGAGCGGCATTTCTGCATTTCCCAACCGGGTAAAGTTGGCATGCAAAAAGGTAATCATTTGGAACCCGCTTTCCAAGGGATTGAGCAAGGTAAAGCCGGAGGCAAGCCCATATGCCCTCGAAGGCTTCAGTGTGCGGCCCATCTTTGAACAAGATTCAAGCTCAAGGGCAAAGTCATTTTTAAAAACCTGAGGCACGAAATATGCAGATTTCAAATAGGCAAGAGACATTCGGTGACTTAGAAGAGGTCCAAATGAACAGCCAAGAGAAAGGGATGGGTTTCTTTGTCCAAGCACCTGAGACAGCCGGGGGGGGGGGAGAGCACCCTCTCACACAAAGAATTAGCATTTACAAAAAAAAAGGGGGGGGGAAAGCCCTATTCGGGAGCTACATGCCAGGTTGGATTCAACACATAAAGTGGAGGCAGACTCCCAGACTCCCTGCCTCCACTGCTTCAGAGTTGACTCTGAAGAGCAAATGTTCTTGAGTAAGAACCTGGATCTTCCCAACATTCTTGTCTGCATAAAGCGGTGGCTTCCAACCTTGGATCCCCAGATGTTCTTGGTCTGCAGCTGCCAGAAGCCTTCGCCGCCAGGTTTTCTGGGAGCTGTAGTCCAAGAACATCTGGGAGCCACGGCGGGGAACCACTGGGCATAGAGCATCTCAGACTCGTCACTCTCCCAGCGAGGAAAGTGCGGACCAAGGAGGCAATCCAAACCTGAAGAGGGATCAGTTCTGCAGAACCTTCCAAATAGCCATGGGACAGCAATCCTGGAGAGGCAGGGGCAGCACGGTAGTTTAGGCCAGGGAAATAAACTACCACCTGTGTTGCTCTCTGCATTGCAGACATGCCACCCTCCTTCGACCACCAAAGGGTGCGCCAGCTGCAGACAGCCGAGGCTGTGCTTCACGGGTAGTGTATGAACTGTATGTCTAAAGAAGTCAACTTATCACCCTTTGGGTAACCTTAGGTAATATTTACAATTCCCGGACGTAGAAATAGATTTAGCAGCCAAGTTAACTGTGTGTTATATTTGAGTCATATTTCAAAAGACTTCAAAACCAAGTTCACCATGAGTATATTTGTGTTATATTTCAAATGACTTCAAAAGCTAGACAATTTAGTGACCAAACTGAGAATTCCCGCTTATGCTTTATGATCAACTCACAGCTCGTCCCTACAGGAGGGACTGGACCAATGAGGACCTCTTCAGGCAGCAGAAATTCGCCATTATTATGTCCAGACTAGCTGGTTTCTACCAAACATTCCCAGAATCTTAAACCAAGAACAAGCCAGGTTTGCAAATGCAGCTTTGTTGGGAAAGCTGCAAAACCTGAAGTCCCTGTTCAGATACAAGGTCAAGTTTTTGCTGCCCAGAGAATTACCAGCCGTCAGAGAGGTGCCTGGAAAGTTAACTGCCCCATCTCTTCACTCCCATGGGAGGAGTAAGGCAGTCAGGATACCTTAATTGTCACCATGCTGCTCGTGAACTTCTGTTGGGAGCAAAGGCAGCCAGTGCTTCAGAACATCCCTTTTTTAAAAGTGGTGCTGCCCAACCTTGGGTTCCCAGACGTTCTTGGACTGCCACTCCCAGAAATCCTGGCCAGCATAGTTAGTGGTGAAGGCTTCTAGGAATTGCAGTCCAAGAACACTGGGGGACCCACGGTCGGGAACCACTGCTCTGAGGAATGCCACTCATATCCACTGCTGCGACACTTCTTCATATTGAGAGTGACAACTGTTTGTTGTTGTAAGAGTGGCCTTTTAGGCCAGATGTGTGGGGTACAAATATGATAAATAAAATAAAATAAAATAAACTGTTTCAACACGAAATCATTCGAGTGCCTACCTGTAATGGGTGCATCTGGTCGCGACTGTTCTTTTCTCCACGTAGGCACAAATACTGTAATATCTTTGTGACCTTTCTCCAGAAACCAGTCCACGGCCAACTGAATTCCACGACAAGAAAAGCCTTCTTTATTCCCATGGCTGGAAAAAGAAAAGGGGAAAAAAACAAGTCAGGTAATTCCGATACTCTTGATTCTAACTAGTGTGGCTTTACACTAACTGAAATAGCTGCAGCCCTCCAAATCGCAAACCTGATAGGGAAGGTAAAACATTATATTACTGCCTAGTCATAGCATACGTAGTGATCACAAACCTGCCTAGGGGAACACTCTCTTACCACGGATAAGCCATGTGCTTCTATTTGATCACGCTTATCGGCCGTTAGAGCAGCTGACTGAACCACAAATCTTTTACCCACGGTTTGCTGAGCATGAGGGCAGAACCCAGCAGGAGCTGGCGTTCTGGCTTGTTTCAACGCACGGAGGCAAGCAGAATGCCTGTTTTGACCGAGTTTGGCACCTTACTAGACAACATCTAGATGGAAGCTTTGTCATTTCCTTGGTTACAACCACTGCAAGCTAAGAGGGCTGCACACAGCCTGTTGGCTGGTACGTAACAAGCCCAGAAGCCTTCGCAATCCTGCCTTCTTATGACGCCAAAACATGCTCCCTGTTTCTTATTCTAATTAACTCACAGGCTATTGGGAAGATAAGCACCGGGAGCGCAAGACTCAGTGCCACAATTTGTATCGTCTGCAGAAGGCTGCAAAAATCACCTTGACTTGTACCGAAGATGGATTGGATGAAATGTGAAATTAAAACCAAGCAAGGTTGGTTGTTTTAGTTTAACAAATAGTACTAAAAAGATCTGGAAGAAAGATCACTTATAAATTTCATAATCTGCTAGGAACAAAATATTAATTTCAATCAGTCCTAACGAGACGTGTCTGCAACACTGCTGATTCACAATCTTTCGACTGTGAATGTTTTTTCTCCATAAGCGTATATTTTATATACCCTCAAATCTGAGCTTTTATATACATAAACAGCCAGCACTTATGGCTCATCTGTTTCTGCAAGCTTTCTGCCTAGAAGTTTTTCATTTCTTTTCTCTTGCTGATCCATATCTATTGTCCTGTTGATCCATAATTTCAATTGTGAGATTTTGTTCACTGAAGAGACTCACACACAATAGTATTTTAAATAATGGGGGTTAATGGTGCCAGTCGCCAGCATCCTGTTGTGCTGCTCTGCTGATGCAGCAACAATGATGTCACTTCTAGTGGCGGGTTGCTGCTAATTAAAGACACCCCTGCCTCCAATTCTAGGTGCAGGTGATGCCTAAGCAGAGAACATCCCAATATAGAGGGGGACTCCTTAGTTATCTGCTGAAACCAGTGATGACATTCCCGTGGCTCAGGGCAAGCAGCTGCTACGCAACAGGATTCTGCCGAAGACTTCAACATAAAACCCACACCAATTAACGACAGCACAATGGGTGCGTCCTTTAAAAGTGTTCCACTCCTGCCAAGTCACCTCATCGCCACATTGCTTCCGTCGATAACAATTGGTCTCAAGTTGTCTGAGCTGTCCACCACCTCTTCCTCCAGAGACGTCTCAGGACTAGCCGTCTCCTTGGTACCAGGACCAGATGTGCCAGGGGTACTCCCAGTAACAGCTTGGCCTTCGCTCTCCGCCTTGTTTCCAAGTCTCACAAGCTCTGCCAGAATGTCGTTAATGAGGGCATCGGCCCCCAGCTTGTTCAGTACAGCTTGGATCTGGTCTCCTGCGTATCCCAGTTTTAAAGCAAAATCAATTTTAGACTGGTACTCTTTGTTCGCATTTGTTTTGTCGTCGTCCAGTTTTAGATCCTGAAGGAGGCTGCCCTGGGAGAAACTCGGGCGATCCAAGCACGGAGAGCGGCAGAGCTGGCGATGGGGCTTGTGGGGGATCTCCTTCTCCGGCCGAGGCATGGCGCTGGGGCGGTTCCTGGCACACGGCTGTTCGGGCTCACTCTCCGAACTCGTCCATTCGTCGGATTCGGCACTGCAATCCCCGCCGTCTTGTTCCGCCGCCCTGCCTTCCTGGGAACGCCTCATGTTCAGCCTTTCCACCATAGACCAGGCCGTCATCACGGTTATCTTCTGGCCAGATTACTCCCCAATTATTCTCAAGGCCGAGGCTGCCCAAAGTCTGCGCTCCACTGCATCGTCACGCTAGTTACTCGTGAGGCTGCATTTGAGCGATGGCACACAGCGGGCCGAACACAAGTCCCTCGGGGCAAAGGAGCGCTAGAGAGGAAAGGAACATACGACACATGGCATTAGCTTTTATTAACTAAGGCGAAACAATGAACGTGCTTACGAAACCCATTTTCATTCGCTCTGACGGTTTCTGTTACGGTTTTCATCACAGTAAATTGAGTGCCTGTGCCCCCATTCTACCAATGACTATACTGGAGACAGTAAGAGTCATTACAATGACACCACCCACACGCTCCATTCACGCTTCAAGCTAATGCATTGTCAAATAGCTGCCTGTCACAGCAGCAGTCATGGATTAGAAATGGTGTCCCCAAACTGGAGAAGGGAAAGAGGGGTGCGCTTTAACCCCCACCCCCACCTCTAAGTGCCGAAAAAATATGCAATGAGCCTATGTGGTCCAGTCTGACAGCCCAACCCACCTGCCAACACACCTGGTAGTCACAGAATGGACTCATGTGTGTGGACAGACCCTCCTAGCAATTTAGCTTGAAGCTGACTCGACCTAAATGGCACCTTTTCCAACACTGTGCCTTCCAGATGTGGTGGAGGACGAGTTCTGCAATTCCCAGCCAGGAGGGACGACGATGGCACAAACGGAGATTATGGGAAATGCATCCCAAACAAAATGGAAGGTGCTAGGTTGTTTGGGGAAGATGATTAGACACAGTGTACCTCCGTGGCATGTGACACTTGGCCACTGAAGATGAGAGGTGGGAATCTGACTGTGTCTAGGAATGGTCAAAGCATTATTTGTGCTCCCTGTGGTTTTAGGTATTAAATAATTGGATTTTATGCCAATGCTAACATAACCTTTAAACTAAGGGGATGACATTTCATATTTATAGGGTTTTGTTAAACTAATTACTATATCCACTGACCTGGGTATAAAATGTACTCTAGCTGGGATACAGAACCCAAACTGCTGTTTAGTTGTTTTTTTAAGTCTAGGTAGGGGGCAAAGTTTGGTGGTCGTTCTAATCAAGGCATAGGATACCTCTTATAACACATCATGTGGCAGTGTGAACTTACACGAGGGAACTGCTCACTTTAAAAAACACACACACACATTCTCCTCCATTTACCTATTGGGTTTATTTAACATTTTCAAAAGCACCTTCAACACCTTCCAGGATTTCTCCTCAGCCCGCACAAAACACAGAGATTAGCTCTGCCTGATTATACCCTCCTCAACTTAAACCTAAACAGATGCCTCCCAGCCAAGTTCTAGTTGGGAGCCAGAGGCTGGGCATTCAATTCCCCACTAGGCTTCCAGGGGGAGACCCAGCCTGGGTGGCCTTGGGCCAGCTGCACCCAGCCCAGGACACTCCAGGAGGAAGAGAACAAGAAACCATTTCAGAGTATTCTCTACCTAGAAAACTCTAGAAAGGGTCACCAAAAGTCAGAATCGATGGGATGGCAAGCAATTATTATTATTATGACCCTAACAAACTCTCTCCTCCACGGTATTTATGTCCTCTTATCTGCTCAGTGTGTGCAGTACACTGGGAGCTACCAACGACCTCTATATGCTATTCAGATCATTTAAACTGATTGGTTCATCAGCACAAATGAGGCAAACGCGTAATAAAGACTAATAGTGTGGGTGATAAAAGGAAAGGGGGGTATCAGGCTAGCAGTTTTCATAGTCATTGACCCAAAAACATAAAGTTTTGAGTTCTGGTGGCTGCATGAATGTCGTGTCTAATATACCAACCAACATCCCAATGGGAGCAAAACGTGGTACAAAAGTGTGGTTAATCATCTCTTTTTCTTCCTTTCTGACACATGGCCAAGCAAAATTGCATTTTAAATAAAAGCACAGCAATTGGGAAACTCAAAGGAATTACAGAACTGTGTTTTGCCATCTGGAATGGTTTGCTCATTTCAACTTTAAAACATAGTACTGCCCTTGTTGTCTGAGACAGAAAATGGAAACCAGCAACAGAAAGCCGATCCCTCCTTTAGCAATCCTGGCTAAATATGCAAATGAAGAGGAGGGGAATTCTGAGTCTAGGAAACAAATTTCCTTTTGCGCTGAAGTTCGAGGAAACCCCGGGGCTTGTTTTCATTGCGACATCAGCAACTGGAGTGAGACTCACATCATAAGGACTCCCTCCTGCCGCCACCACATAGGATGGACACTACAGAGAGAGGCTACTCAAGGGACACCTTGAGAGAGGACAGGAAGACAACGGGGAACAACCTGGCTTGAGGGAGACATCTTACTCTATCAGTCTCTTTACTTCAGAGTCTCGCTTGTAAAGAAGCTCCGAATGCAGGCTTGGAAAGAGTTAAGTGTGAATCCATCACAAATCAACATGGGAATACAAGTGAAATTAATGGCTTTGTATAATTCCTGACTTCCTCTTGCACCCACCAGTAATTTTACCTAAAAATTAAACATTTAATTAGATAGGCAAACAACGTTTTAAGAACAATTTTCACCTGTCACTAATCATCCAGGGTATGAAGATAACTTAATAGCTCCTAGTACCTGGAATTCTGCAAATTCAAAGAAAGCAGATGTAAATGCAATTTTACACTGACTGAATTCCAGTAGTAAGTTGCAAGGAGAATGCAAATTCTACTGATCCAATGGGCCTACTCTAGTTACAACATACTACCATATTTTAGTTACTGCTCAACACCTACTTCTATTTGGGGATCTCATATGAAATAACATATGGAACATAAGATTTAAAACGGTGGGCACCGTGGCAACATGTGTGTTTTCCCTGGGGCCCTTTTGTGACCTCCAAGGCCATCCCAATCCCCCCCCTCAACAAAAAGGGGAGGAAAACAATCAGATTTGGGATGGCAACAACACCTGAAGACGCTGTGCTCCTGAAGGCCCCTAGGAACAGTATTTTTCATTTTAAGGGCTTAAGGTAAGCAATAACAAAATAATCCCTCTCAGAACAGGAACAGGAAAAGCAACAACAACAACAACAACAACAACAACAACAACAACAACAACAACAACAACAACAACAACAACAACAACAACAACAAAGAAACAATGTTTCAAAACCACAGAAAGGCAGTGATACCCAAGTCCCCTCAAAGTAGGATCTCACCTTGTTTGAAAGTAACTATACGGTCAAAGTTCTACACCTCTAACAATTCCTTGTGTCACTTACTATGAAAGTGAAGGCTAAGCATTACAGGACGAGGTCCTTTTTACATTGAAAGTGAAAACACAACTAAGTCTGGAGCTGCTCTGGTTGCAAAGAGACCTGGAGAAGGCAGGACACCCTTCCCCAGCCAGGCTGTTCCCACGCCTCATCCCCAAATTGTTTCCCAAACGTATTTTCATCCACACAGAAAAAGCTCAAGCATGAAAAATACTACAGTAATAGGAATGAATACAGCAGAGAAGAATTCAAAGGTTCAGACTTTGGTAGGTGAAGGGTTAATTTTCCCCCCCTCCCACACTCTGCCCATTTTAAACTGGCCCCAAATATCACTGGCATCTGTTTTAAGCAGAACTTACTTACTCAAACCTCAAACACACATGCACACACAAACACGCACACGCACACACGCACACACACAAACACACACACACACACACTTGATTCTTTTTCAGTATTTGCTTTAAAACACAACGGATCTGACAATACTTGTATTCATGTTTTTCCTCCCATGCTTTAGATCATGTACAAACACTTGCCCTGCCTCTTTTGAATTGCAGTATTAGGAACAAGGGACACTTTGAAAGGTGCCCCAACTCCGAAGCAGACTTTTAAAAGTCACCTAAGGAAAAAGAAAAACCAGATCCACCTCCAAGACCCCGGCCGTACTCACTTCCGATGGCCTTTAGGGACGACGCCAGCTCCGTTGTCATCCACGTTGATAGTAACACAAGGCTAGCTCAGTGCCAGCGCCGCGTCTGTCTGCGTAAAGGGGTTTTCTGCTCTATGGATGCATTACGAAAGCTGCTATCTGCAGAAACACACCCACTGCCATGACTCACTGGAGTTTCTCCCTGCTGGTGCTGCTGCTTCTTTTTTTTTAAGTCAGTGTCAACTTAGGTTGAAGAGCTAATAATTCAGCTGTGTCACTTTCCCCATTGAACGGTGGTGGGCCGGGGAGGGGACGCCCAGTCATGTGACAGGAATCATGACTGCCTCTAAATTGATGTTTATGAGGACAGGCATACGTATTTTTTAAAAAGAAAAACATCCCTGTGCCATTACTCCTTTTTAAAGAAATGCAATGGGATTTGCAATTAAATGTTGTGTTCAGAGCACTGCTATCCTGAATACCAACTGCTCCATTCAATTTTCCACTCTTATGCCTGGTTTTCTACTTTCTCCCCCACCCCCTGGGCAGGTAGAATTCTATGTCTTAGTTACTATACTGGACTGGACTTAGTTACTTAGTTACTATGCTGGACTGTTTCTGCCATCTCAGGCATATTTTCCTCAGATTGTGTTTTTGCTGCTTCTGCGAACCCAAAATTTTTACCAAGCATTGGGTTGGGGTCACCTCTCTCACTTGCAAGCATGCCTCGAGAATTAAGTTATTTATTTACTTAAAATATTTTTACCCTGCCTTCCCCCTTAAAAGGGATCCAAGGTGGCTTATGTCATTAAAAGACAACATTAAAAAAAAAGATAAAAACAATTGGTATGCAAACATTTAGAAAGACTCAAGCAAAGAACATGCTAAAAATAGTAAACAAACCCAACAGCATGTTCCGTTTAGAAATCCTTCTCAGATAGCTAGTCACCAACGAAAAGCCTGTCTGGCCCATAGGTCTTTGCCTGCTTGACGAAGGACAGAAGAGATGGGGGGGCAGCTTGGCCTCCTGCAGCAGGAAGGTTCAAGAGTCAGGGAGCAGCCATCGAGAGGGACCCCTTTTGTGTCCTTCTCACTAAACTTGCTTGTGTTGGTGGTGGGAATGAAAGGGGGTGGGGGAGTCTGCCTTGGTCATCTTAATACCTGGGCAAATTCATAAAGGGAGACCTGGTCCCTGAGATAACTTGACCCCAATTCCTTTGGGGCTTTATAGGTTAAAACCAACACTTTGAATTCTGCCCAAGGGGGAAGCTGTGTGGTATCTATGTCCGATCCCAGACAGCAATTTGACTACCACAGTCTGAGCCTGCTGAAATAACCAAACAGTGATGCTTATTTCTTAATACGAGAAACGGGGTGAGCATTACATCCCCTTGGTGTCTGGTCCATCCCTGATTTTCCACCTACAAGGAATGTCCTTCACCTTGTGGGGTCCCCTACACCACATGAAGCCATATGACTGTGTATGGATGGACCATGTTAAGAATGTCCTGTTGTGTTGGCAGGCACTCTGACGGTCTTGGTGACCCAGGACACCTTCCCTATGACCGTGAAGAGTCAAGCTCCAGTGATGGGCATCAAAAGCTCAACAGGAGATGCTCTATATGTAGGGAGAGCTTAACATTTTAGGATAGTCCCTCATTTGCCCACAGCCCTGGGTGCTGGAACATGCCATCATGCTGTTAAGATCATGAGCTGTTGGGACAGAGCAAGGATGGCCAAGGCTAGAAGAAGGTTCTCAACACAAAACATTCATCCATCTTCTGTACTTGAAAATAGGAATACAGTGGATCCTCGTATAACCAACAGTTTGTATAACATAAAATCTGTACAACATAAAAAATTCCAGAGATAGGGGAAATTTGCTTAACAGAATCACCTATGGGGTGAATCTGTACAACATAAAAATGGTTGCAATTAGGGATTACTCTGTTTTCAATGCATTCCTATGGGAAATTTGTATAAAGGAAAATCTGCTTAACATAATTACATTTGGAACGGATTAATTCCTTTATACAAAGTACCACAGTACAGAGATAGCCAACTTCTCTAATATTTGCTTGATTAACTGGTTGCTTTATGAGATGCCATGATGTCTACTACTGTTTATATGAACTATACATATAACAAAAATCAAAACAGAGACATCAGACAATGGCCAGAATTCTGCTGCTAGTTGTCCCAACTCAAGTAGACTTAAGTGATGGATGTATTTGATATGTGCCATTAAGTTGGAACTGGTTTAACAGGGATACTAAGGAAAGCGAGATAATACTTTTACCAGTTCTTCTCCTTCATTGAGCTTCTATGGCCAGACAGGAATTCAAATCCAGGTCTCCTGAGTCCTAGCTGGTCACTCTATCGACTACATTGCACTGGATATCTAAGTGCAGAATTATCATTCAGCAATTGATTTAAAAGCTGAAATCCAGTAGCAAGTTGTAAGTAGAGTACCCTAATGAATCACTGATAATTTGGTAAGCTAATGCCGACATAGGTTCCACTGATTCAATGAGTCTACTCTACTTGCGACTTACTACTAGATTTCAGCCTATTAATCTACTTTTAATTGGGATTAGCAATAAGTATCCTGGCCTAAGTGTCCACAAACTAAACTTGCAAATGGAGCATGTTTTAAAATACACATGAACATCATTAAAACAGTTATTGGATGGAAACCCTGCTGCAGGTAATGCTGTCTGTTATTGTATGTGATAGTGCTAAAAAAAATAAACCAGACTATACTCAATTTCAAAACTTTAAACCTTTGTAGAATAAAGAATACAGTCTCTCTTGTATAAAATATTTTGAATACCAATGAAGGAAGGGGGGAAACAGTACTGCAACCTTCTGATTTGTGACAGGAAAATATTTCATCACTCAGAAGGGAAAACTCGGCACTACAGCTTTAAGTGTTTAAGCCTCTGACGCCCATTGCTTAGCAACCGGGCATCCTTACCTAAACACAGCTTTTCAGGAGAGTCACGACTGAATGGTGGAGTTGATAATGCAATTCAGAAGGAACATGTATTTGAGAAGTGCTTGAATTCTGTTCACATGGTGCTGTGTTTCAAGTATTAATACACTTCTGTACAATAAAATAATAAAAAAGAAAACCCTTTCCCAGTAATTACATTCTACAAGATTATAAAATGATGGAAAAATAGTAATTTTTCAATTGCATGTTTTCCATTCCAGCTTTACAAGTATGAAGGCATAAAGGACAGCTAAATCATGGTATACAGTGGTGTTTTATTGCAGTACTGGCACCGGGGGTGAGGGAGACATATCCAAAGTCACACAGGGAACAGGCCAGGGAATTGTTTGAGTAAATATAGATACATTATATATGTGCCAGAGACTTTAAAACTGCCCCTGAACACTCAAAATCCAGAGAAATCAATAGGAATTTTCCATAGTACGTAGCTGACTTCTGTTCCCCCCACACACAAAAAAGCCAACTGCAAAAATAGCGCTAACCAAGATCAGTCGTCCTTCAAAGACATGGAATTTTACTCAACTGTTGGCAAGGATGGAACGCAACACTACTTCCTGAAACCCTTCTACAAAACAGGAGTGGAACAATCACATCAAGATGTTCCACAAAACAAGAGTCTGTGTAACAACATAACACAACAGCACTCCAAGTGACTACAATATGAACAAGAAACATATACCAGTCATCTGTTGAGTAAAAGTTCCTAATGGCCCCTACTGAGTTCGGTGTCAAAAGTCAACAGAGTGCTATTAGGATCCATACTGGAGTGGAGGATGGGGAAATGGAGAAGGAAGAGGCAACAGGCAATTCTTTCAGAACTAGCATCCCCGGGAACCATTGTTTTGGCTCCCTTTGGAACACCAGGAAGACCCACTTGCCATTTCATTCAAATTAGAGGAAAATGCAGGTAAAACGTGCCTCCTAGTGGACAAAAGAGACACCACTTTTCCAAACAGCAACAGAAATCCAAGTTATTCACATGCTTTATTAATGGGTCAAATGTCCTAGAGCAGAACCACATGTGGACACTTGGAGCCACTTGATCTCCATTTCCCATGACTTAAACAGCATCCACGACCTCACTCCACATTTCCATGGGACAACGTGGCCCATTCCCTCCTCTCAGTGAAGAAAGAAGGCAATAGGCTTGTTTTAACAAGTTATTTAAGATGTTCCAGGTAGCTCTGCCAGCAGCAAACTAGCCAACACAGATTATTTTTTTTACTCTAGGTCTGCGCTGAACATCAGTAGAACCTTCAAGTTATTACACTGGTTCCTTTAGAAACTCTACACCCAGGAGTTATGATTTTGCTGACTTTTCTATCTGATGCTTCGCATTCCTCTACAGCCATAGAAATAGGCATTATTTTACTAGAAAACACCACAAATGATGAGTCAGTTGCAATTTTAGAGGGTTACTGAAAATACAGCCTGCTAGGCAAGATTGCCCCTCTTTATATGAATTCCACAGAAGCTGTTCCATGTAAGCAATATTTTTGAAACAGCTTGTTATTTATATGATTAAAGGATTTTTATCTGTTACACCAATGGTTTCGAAACTGGTATCCCTAAATTTTACTGGACTGCAACTCCTGGCATGGCTAGTGGTGAAGGCTTTTGGGAGTTTTCTAGTCCAAGCTGGGAACCACTGTTTTACAACATGAAACACTAAGGCACTGGTGTCCAAACTCCGACCCTCTAGATGTTTTAGACAACAACCCCCACAGTCCTTTGTCATGGGCAATATAGGGTGGGAATTCTGGGAGTTGTGTTATTTTTACCGACATGTTAAGAGTCACTAACTCAGCTACTTCTTTGGAAGCGGCATCAAATATTAGGTATACAAGTACAAAACTCTAAACTAATCCTTTCCAAACCTGATCCCTGAGTACTCTTGGACTACAATTCCCAGAAGCTTTAAGCACAAACTGTGTGAGCTAGGGCTCCTGGGGTTACACTGAAAGAACTAGGACCCCACATTTAGGAACCAGCAGGCACTGTGGTTTGGGTCTGTGGACTAACCTTGAAGGTGGCCGTTGACCTACCTAGACAAAACAAACATTAAGTCAATTGTTCGCTTGTTGTTGTTGTTGTTGTTGTTGTTGTTGTTGTTGTTGTTGTTGTTGTTGTTGTTGTTGTTCACTCGTTAAGTTTTGTCAGACTCTTTGTCACTCTATGGATCAGATCATGCCAGGCCTGTCTTCCACTATCTCCCGGAGACTGGTCAAGTTCAATTGTTTGCTAGACACTGGCAATTTTATAGCACAATAATGTACAGCAAACTGTTTAATAAACTTGAAGCAACTTGGCGTGTATCTATATTACAGAGCAGTAGCAGTATGGTGCTACTTCAGGTGCCATGGCTCTATCCTGACTTATAATTTTATTTAGTTGTCTCTTTTCCTTAATCCCCACTTGCTCCTTGGATTTCTGGTTCAGGTAAGTACTTAAAATTGTCACATAGAGAATTCTAATGCACACGCAATCTGCAGACTATGCTGACGAAGCCTGTCTCTCATCATACTACAAAGCCCAGTACTCCATAAAATGAAGTTAAGCCAGATAAAATGGCATCAGGGTGTTTTAACTATACGATGCAGAGGTATAGCCTCCACCACACGCGGAAGAGCATTTCCACTAAACAGTTCACCCACCCAGACTTTAACTTGATTAGGTTTGTAGCCGGAAGAGGGAAAATTATCAGCACAGGGTGGCTATAAATTAGTGCCAATTCAATCAACTCAAAATGAGGACATTATTCAGTAAAAGAGAGCCTCAATGATCAGCTAGCTGGAAATTGTGCCTTCCAAGACTAAAGATAAACCTTACAAAGTACAAAACTAAAAACTTAAAACATTGGTTAGCACTTCATTATTTCGCTGGTAAATTCAGAATACTGGCACATTGACCTTTTAATTTTTACAATGATTGGTTCATAGCCTACTGTATCACTTTTACCAAAAAAAAAAAAAGTCCATTAAAAGCACAAAGAAGAACAACCAGTCCCCATATCATCATACACTGCTGGCCCAATCTGTTCCAAAATGGCTGCCGGATTGCCGTTGTTGCAACTGGGATTTCCAATGGCAACTTGGCAGAGATTTTTAGTTATTAATGGTTTTCCCCTATCCTGAGGCTGCCCCAAGTGGCTCTGGGAAAAATATGCTCCATATAAGGCTATGATGAGTTAAGCACCCAAAAAGCAAAATGGAACCCTACCTTTCAAATCAATTTAAATTAAACGTTCCCATTGCAACACAATGACATCATCTGGCTTCACAGCAAACGTTAAGCCAAGGGGATTCCAGCCAATAAAGCTTGCTGATTACACATTATTCTGACTAACCTAAACACATGCAGAAGGAAAAGTGCCATGAAAAAGGTTTATTGTTATAGGATTGAAACCTATAATCCTAACTTGATTACAATCATGATACATTTATGCACAAACCAATAGATTTCAGCCACTAGAAATTTACATTAGAGCTTGGCATACTGAAGTGGGTTTGGAAAGAAGGTTAAATATTCTATCTATCATGTTAGGGGATTTTTCAGTAAGCCACAGAAGTCTGTATCGAAGAGATGGACTTTGTGGCGGTTGCAAAAGAAATTGGTGGCTGGCTCTTTTGACTGAGAAGGTCACTAGCCAGCTTTTAAACTTTTTAGTCAGGATTCAGATTTGGAACCGCTTGCCTCCCCAAAATGATGTCAAATGTGTTTCCAGTCTCCAGGTGGGGAAGCTATAAGTTGGCCAAAGACCAACAGAGTAATGACAGGCAAGGAAAAAGTACTCAAACAGGTACTTATAGAGACAAACCGTATGAGAACATGTAAAACTCCATGGACATGGGGTCACAAAGAGTCGGTCACAACCGTAATGACACAACACACACACACACACAATGCTTCAGTATTTTGATGGAGTACACACACACACACACACACACACACACACACACACATACACACACACACACACACACACACACACACACACACACACACCTCCACATTGCTCCCTTTATTTTATCTATTTTAAAAGCTGTTTCAAAACCACAGAAGCATCTAGCATTCAAAATGAATTACA
>JAHTLZ010000288.1:5347653-5359498 GCA_023846285.1 Phrynocephalus versicolor
CCTGGAGCAGGAACTGGCAAGCCACTCCAGTATTCCTTGCCAAGAAAACCCCATGGACAAGGGGTCACAAAGAGTCGGTCACAACTATAACGACACAACACACACACACACACACGAGTCCCAGTCTATCAGTGCCCCCATCATATTTAATCTTCCAGACAGCTAGGTTCTGTGCCATTACATCAGAATCAAATTATAGTGACCCTAAGAGGGCTTCCTTGGTAAGTATGATATTGGAGCAGTGGTTTTACCAGTTCCACTCCCCAGTGAGCTTCTGTGATATTGAACCCAGGCCTCCCGAGTCTTAATCTGTTGCTCTTTTCACTACACCGCACTGGGTATCCGTTCTGACATTATAGTTCTATTTTTTGTGACCATTTGGTAACCCAAAGGTTACCCCCATATTGGGCCTAGGGTGTTTGTTGTTGTCGTTGTTGTCATTGTTGTTGTCGTCGTTGTCATTGTTGTCACTGTTGTCATTGTTGTCATTGTTGTCATTGTTGTCGTCGTTGTTGTTTTCCCCTTGTGCTTGTGTAAGCGCTTTCGAGGCCTGCAAATTTTTCACCATGACTTTGGCCCCCCCTGGCTGGAGCTCCTTGTGAGTCCCATTCCTCCACACCTCATGAGGAAACAGACGTTATTCCCATTTCGTTAAAAGTTCAGCCTCAAGGCCATTTCAGGCCTATGTCTCGTGGGACCAAGAAAGATGAGCCTTATTCGGACAGGCAAACGAACAGGCTTTCTTGCGCGAAACCGTTGGCCACCACTGTCTTATTCTCAGGGCTTTTTCTTTCCCTCTTCTCGGTCTAGTTACTTTGAGAAGCAGAAAGCTGAATGGCAGACGGAACCGCAGGAGCCACCGATCCCGGAGTCTTTAGCCGCCGCCGCCGCCGCCGCTCAGCAGCTGCAGGTGGCGAGGAAGCAGGACACACGTCAGACGGCAACCTTCAGGCAGCAACCGCCGCCCATGAAGGTAAGGACTGAGTGCAGGGTCGTGTTGAACAGGTGCCACATTCCGACCCTTGAGCTGCAAAGCAAATTTGGGACTGCAGCTCCCAGCATTCCGAGCAGGTATGGCCATTGATAAAGGGCTGTGGGAGTTGTGGTCCGAAACATCTGGAGGGCCGAAGGTTCCCCTCTCCTGCCATAGACACATACCCCCAAGTTCCTCCTGCCCTCGTGCCATAGACCTCCGTTGTGGCTGGAGCTGGAGGGAAGGGCGAATTGACAGCCCTTGAAATTTCTGATAAGGATGTGTTGTTGTTGTTGTTGTTGTTGTTGTTGTTAACCACACAGCTAACTGTGCTGCATTTTGTAATACAAATCACTAGTCGAATGCTTCCCAAGCATTTAGGACTATGTGATGTATTGGCAAATTTATTTATTTATTTATTTATTTGGACTCCGAATTCCATAATTCTCCACTCTGGAAGTTCTACCTGGCAGGCAACAGAACCGCTCCTGCCAAGAAGATCGGCCCGGATCACCCGTGCTAGCCAGGCAGGACACCTGGGAGTTGGGACCCCGAGGGAGGCCCGGAAAGTTGTAACATGGAGTAGGGCCTTCTCGGTGGTTGCTCCCCAGTTGTGGAACGATTAACTACCAGAAATTCGCCTGGCACCCTTGCTTCAAACCTTTAAAACAAACTATTGAAAAGTTGGTTTTACAGAATGGCCTTTCCTGACTTCTCAAGCATCTACTAAGACACTTTTCTCCTTTTTACCGGTGTTTGTTTGTGTCTCATTTGATCAATCACCTGGTCATCTTTACTTTTATTTTAGTTCATTGTTTTTTTTATTGATATAGTTATATTCTGTTTAGATTCTTTTGTTTGCGTTTTGGCTATTTAGATGTGTTACTTTGCTATCTTGCGATTTTACGTTGTAAACCGTCCAGAGTAGCCCTAGGGGTAGATGAGTGGTGCAGAAGTCAAATAAATAAATAAATAAATAAATAAATAAATAAATAAATAAATGTGTCTCGCCTGGGAGAAAGCCCTTGACCAGAACGTGGACCAGTTGTGAACAGAAAGCGGAAGGAGTTTTTCACGTGCCGTGAAATGCAGTTGTGGCAAACACAGCTGCCCGTGGGTTAGATAACCATCTCCCGAGACTCAGCCTTGACTTTTTTTAAATCTCTTTTTCAGGCCTGCTTATCGTGCCACCAGCAAATCCACCGAAACGCCCCCATCTGTCCTCTGTGCAAAGCGAAAAGCCGCTCACGGAATCCCAAAAAACCCAAACGGAAGCAGGACGAATGAACAGCACGACGAGAAGGGGAAATAAATAAGTAAATAGATGAAACCGCCTGCCGAGAAAGCCTGTGATTCCACCTGACCTCTCTCTCTCCCTCTCTCCCATCTTCTTCTCCGGTAGAACTGTCCATGTGAAGCAGAAGTGATAGGAGTGCCAACTCTGAGTGGATCCTGTGTCCTTGTTTAAACGTGACGTAAGCACAAGTGTTCTCTTTGGACTCCGTTTTTGTCTAGTCCTTGGCTCTTTTGCTTTTATAATAAGCAACTGAAGGTGCTACCATTGTCAAGTGTCGGTCATTTTGGGCTCTACATACAAGTGAGACCCCCACCGCTCATTAAGGTGAAGGCAGAAGGACATTTAAAAACAAACAAAACTCCCTCCATTTTAATGATATGTTTCTTTTTTCTCTTTTTAAGTAGATGGATTAGAGACTTCCCGCCCCCCCACTCGACTGGCCAAAGTATCACTGCTTTGATTGGTTTTGATCACTCCGGTATTTTTGCACTGAGGTTCGACATTCCCAGTGTTTCCCAGTGCTTGAGAGTCTTTAATATGACGGAAATATGTATATGTTTGACTTCCGTGGTGTTTTTAACTTTTACTTACTCTTCCCCTGTCCTGACCCACAAGATATAACCCTCGTGTGTATCTTCTGTACTTAAAGAAATACTGAGGTTTTGTGTTAAGGGAATCCATATTCCGCATAACCCGTGTACATAGATCGGTCCTCCTGTATAAATTCTGCAAACTTCCTCTCTTCTATGGTTTTGGCTCACCTTGACAATTTCCTCCTCTGTTTTTTGCACCCAGTGGAGTTGCTGCCAGTTATGGGGCAAGCCGAGGAGTGATGCAAGAAGTGGTCCCATATAGACATGGGCACAAACTAGTTCGTCCCAATTTGTGCTGGTTCGCCAAGGCAGCAACACAGGTGCTGTTCCTCCCCTCTCCTGCCTTCTCAGCTGATCAGCCGCTCACCAGGCCCAGCGTGCCTCCTTTCTCCACCTCCTGGGCTAATCTCCCCGTCACAAGCAACAGCACAGATTTCTCTGCCCCAACCTTTTGTCTTGGGTGGGAGATCAGCCAAGAGGGCAGGACAGAGAAGCCTTGAGCTGTTGCCCTGGAGTGGAAGATCAGCCGAGGAGGTGGAGGGAGCAAACACGCTGGCCCTGGGGAGTGGCTGATGGAGCCAAAGGAAGCAGGGAATGGAAGCAGCAGCACTTTTGCTTGCCGCCCTTACAAACTGGGACGAACCTTTTTGTGCCTATACTCTAGGGGTGCTCTGGGATTCTATACAGCTTGTCCAGTGGGGAATCAAACTCTCGACTTTTGGCTCTGCAGATCACTTTCCAGCTAGTATAATAAGAACAAGAATCATGTGCCATCCAATCGGTTCTGACTTATAGTGACCATTACCAGGGGTTTTCCAAAGGGAGAAGACTCAGGAGCGCTTTGACGTTTCCTTCCTTTAGGGGGCGCCCTAGGACAGTGCTGCGGGCCCAGGGCCACCCAAGGCTGGTTCATCTCTCTGGAGGCCCAGCGGGGAAACGAACTCTTAACCTCTCCTGCCATAGACAAATGTTTGCATCTCTGAGCTGTCCGGCTAACTTAGGATCCGCAGCACAGTCCAATTTGTGTTCTCAAAGCCAACTTGAAGTTCTTGATGTATAGAGTCATTCTGCTTTGGAAGGTACTGTGGGCTTTGTATTTCTCCGTACATCCACACCGGGCAGGAACCTGCGGAAAACAAAATAAAACAGGACCTCATAAGTGTGTCTTATGCGCCATCACTTGCAGCCGAATGAGGGAAAGTGGTTTCAAGGTATTTAAGGGGTGATTTCCCCATGGCCAGCTCCAATGCGTTTCTGTGGCCAAGTGGGATTTGACACTGCATCCCTGGAGTCATATCCTGACAATTTTATCTACTACGTCACACATTTCCGTGAAAATTGGTTGTTTTAATTGAATAAAAACCATAGTGTGTGTGTGGAGGGGGGGAGGCCAGTTTCAACGCTCAAGGGCAATCGATCCCTCATTGCCCAATTAAAAGGGATTAATGAGATCAAGCTTGTTGTGATTTGCGGACCATTTGAAGGCAAGTTTTAAATAGATTTGCCAGCTTCCGAAGTCAGTTACAGGTATCGAAACCAACGGCCCTGCTGACACCATTAGGCTGGTTTAATTCACTGAAAACACCATTGCCTTCAGGTCTAACGGTGTTTGGTCTTCAGTAAATAGCAAGCTGGGTGGCCTTAATGATCTCCTGCTCTCGCCTGCATCCAGCTCTTCCACTCGTGATGAAAATCGTTTCGGAGCGAGTTCTCTGCTCACCCAGAGCAGGATTTTAATGGCTTCGGTTCAAAGCCATGGAGAGCCTTCGGAAAGCCAAGCTGTGGGGGGGGGGGATTTGCAGGGAGGTGACTTTCTAAAAATAATGCTTCAACTGCACAGTTGGAAAGGATCCTTTGGGCTGTGGAGTCCTGCCCCACTTGTCAAGGGGGCCCAGGGGGGAATCGAACTCCCAGTCTTTGGCTCCATAGCCAGATGGCCCAGCCATGGACCCATCAAGCCTGCCAATAATCTTAGAACTGCAGAGCTGGGGGTGGGGGGGGACCCTCAGTCAAGATCATCCAGTTCAGCTCCTGTCAAGGAGACCCGGGGTGGGTGGGAATCGAACTCCCAACCTCTGGTTCCAGAGTCAGAGACATTTTTTGTGGTTCAGTCGTTCAGTCGTGTTCGACTCTTCGTGACCCCATGGACCAGAGCTCGCCAGGCCCTCCTGTCTTCCACTGCCTCCGGGAGTTTGGTCAAATCCGTGTTGGTTGCATCGATGACACTGTCCCACCATCTCATTCTCTGCCCTCCCCTTTTCCTTTTGCCTCCAATCTTTCCCAACATCAGGGACTTTTCCAAGGAGTCCTCTCTTCTCATGAGGTGGCCAAAGTCCTGGAGCCTCAGCTTCAAAATCTGTCCTTCCAGTGAACATTCGGGGTTGATTTCTTTCAGGGTGGATAGGTTTGGTCTCCTTGCCATCCAGGGGACTCTCAAGACTCTCCTCCAGCACCACAGCTCAAAAGCATCAATTCTGCGGCAATCAGTCTTCTTTATAGTCCAGCTTTCACTTCCATACATCACTACTGGAAAAACCATAGCTTTGACGAGCCTGACCTTTGTCGGCAATGTGATGACTCTGCTGTTTAAGATGCTGCCTAGGTTTGCTCTTGCTATGTCAGAAACATAGTAGTTAATAATTCATTTGGCTTACTAACAGAGTTCATTTAATTTTTTTGAGTTCTACCAGTCCTTTTCAGCCAGCAAAGAGGGTACCGAGTGAATCCTGGCTTGACATGAGTCATCTAAGGTAAAGGTAAAGGTTCCCCCTGCATATGCATGTTAGTCGTGTCCAACTCTAGGGGTGGTGCTCATCTCCGTATTCAAGCCGGAAGAGCCAGTGCTGTGCAAGTCCATTGCCACGTGGCTGGCATGGCTGCAAGGAAACACTGTTTTACCTTCCTGCTTTTTACGGCGGTACCTATTTATCTAATTGCATTTACATGCTTTCGAACTGCTAGGTTGGCAGGAGCTGGGGTGAACAGCGGGAGCTCGCTCCGCTGCGTGGCACCTGCGATTCGAACCACCGAGCTTCTGACTTTGCAGTCTACAGTTTCGGTGCCTTAGTCCACTGAGCCACCTTTCCCTGATGAAGAGTCTTCCTACCTTTTTAAAAAATCTTGCAATGTTTTAGGGATCCAATAATAATGACGGTGATAAGAATAATAATCTCACTGAGAAGCAAGACATTAAGCTGCCCCAGAGTTTTCTTGAGCACACATTTGCGTGAAAAGTCCCTGAAGAAGGCCACTTTTGGCCGAAACGCGTTGGGCCCTTTTAATAAAATATTTCTCAGCATCCTGAGAGTGTTTTCTCCTGTACTGCTACTGTTTGTGGATGCTCCAGTTTTTTCACCTTGATTTATCACAAATAGTCTAATAAAAAAAACCACCCAGAGTTCCTGTGGGAAAGTCGGCGCGGTCTAAAAATGGAAGAATAAATCAATAAATACTCATAAATAGAGATGGGCACGAAACGAACAATTTTTCGTTTCCGTTTTCGTTTTTTTGTTTCGTTACGCAACGAAACGACAAACGAATTTTGTCTCCAAAATGAAACGAAACGAACAGAAACACCGGAAATTTTGTCGTGCGTTTCATTCCCGTTACTGCAATACAGTGAACTGCTTTAAATGCTAAAAAAAAAATATGAAATAAATGGTAATGAAATGGTAACGAAACAAACGAAAACGAATTTTTTGCAAAAATTCATGAAAAACGGAAACGAACTGAAACGGACCCGACAAACGACAAACAAAACTCCATTTTTTCTATTTGTGCCCATCTCATAAATAAACAAATAATTTTCATTGTGCAATATCAACGTGACCCACTAGAGGGCACCAGGGAGCACTTTTGATTTATCTATCTTTTTTGCTGCTAATAAGGAGCACCTGAAGTTAACACCACAGAGGGCAATGTTACTTTCGGCGCTGGGGCAAGTCTAGCTATGGCAGCGCCCAGGGAGCCTCAAATCAAAGAACGACGTGACAATAAAAATGTATTTCCTTTGGATTTTTGCTGTGTGCAGGGCGTTGGAACCGATGGTCTTATAAGATCCCTCCAACTCCATCGCTTTCCGGTTCTATGCTTCCTTCCAAATGTCCACCAGGACCTATGCATTTGCCTTTGCACATTTGATGCAAACCTGCACCTTCTTCCGTTTTTTTTTTCTTCTTCATTAACACCTCCAATACCTTGCCTTCTCTCTCTTTCTCCATCTCTCTTTCCGAAGACCAAAGGGGTGGAGGAGGTGAACCCTGGCTGTCCTAAAAGGGACAGAAGAAAAGAAACATTCGGTAAAAAGAAAGAAATTCTTGTCATCATTGCTCAGGAAGCCTCTGAAGGGAATCTGGGGAAAGGTGAGAGGATATTTAAAAGGGGGAAAAGGGTGGCAGGAGGGGGTTTTAGTTCTGAAACGTTCTCTTTCAACTAAAAAGTCTGAAGGAATTTAAGAGTGCTGAGATACTTCAAGGCAGGGGGAAAAATAAAATAAAACAAAGACCCCAATCCTTTGAATTACCCCTCTTCACTCGATTCTCCTGGGTTGTGATCCTTCGCCTTGAAGATAAGGGTGCTCACTCAGAGATTCTTTTTCACTCGCAACGTTTTTAAATGGATGCCAGTTGATCCAAGACTTTTCCTCCAGACAAACCCAGAAGCCGGGTTTGCAGCTTACATCAGGGTGTCTTTTGTGCAGGTGTGTGTGTGTGTGTGTGTGTGTGCAATCTCACATTGCTCAAAAAAAGCCAGAAACCTGCCCAAAAATTACAGCCAAACCTTTGAGAAATGTGGACTGGTGGAAGCTTTGGTGGTGGGTCTACGGCCTCCAGGGTTGACCCACGGTATTTTGCTGCCTGAGGCCAAGCCTGAAGGGACAGCCCTTGCTTCAGAAGCAAAGCGTGTGGTACCCTAAGCCCGCCTCTTTGGAACTGAAAGCAAATCAGAACACAACCTTAATGAACTGAACCTTGATTCGTTCTTCTTTCAGGGTTAACCCAGGCATCACCTTCTGCTGGAGGCCACTGATTCCAAGTGGCTAATGGTAGGGCCGGTTCCAGGAATGCCCTAGCAGTGTGTAGCTGTGAGGACTCATGTGCTCCCTCTCTTGGCAGCTTTACAGGGTTTTCCACAGGGCTTCAGGAGTGTGATTTGCTTTAAAAAACAAAGAAACACGCTGACTTCGGTGTTGTTGTGTGCTGTTACGTCACTTCCACCTGAGATCAACGCTATGCATGAGGGAGTTTCAAAAGACTCGGTGGCAAACAGCGTTGTTGAGATCTTACAGGCTCCAGGCCGTGGTTCCTTGACGGAGTCACTCCAACTCACATCTGGCCTTCCTCTTTTCCTCCTGACTTCCATCTGTCCACCTATCATTTTCTCTCCTGACAACGGCTGCCCATGAGGTGCTCAAAGTCTGAAAGTGTCTGTTTGGTTCTTTCAGCCTCAAGATTCGGCTTTACCTGCATGACACCTCGAGAAAAGCTGCATTCCCCCCCCCCCTCACTTGAATAGACTTCTGAAAACATGGGGTTCCACATTGATTGATTGATTTTATTTCATGGTATTTTGAGCACTGTTATGGTCCTAGAGATCCTTTGATCTCTGACAGGAGAAAAATGGAGGAAAAAACCCTCCCCAACTTTTAGGAAATGTTCTTTCAGCTTCCAATTTTACTGAGGAAAGAAGAGTCTACAGAACTCCCAGAGACAAGATTTGCAGCTGGCTCTTCTCCAGCTGCCCAGCTTGTAGATCCAAATCAAGCAATTTCTTAAGCAGGTACTCAAAATCTTGATTCATTTTCTGGGCTGAACTGAATGGTGTCATCCCAAATAAAATAGTTTTAAAATCATTACTCTGCCATCACCACCGACACATGTTTTAGCAAAAGATAACAAAGATAAAGGTTCCCCCCCGCACAGGCATGCTAGTTGTGTCCGACTACAGGCATGTGCTCATCTCTGTATTCAAGCCGAAGAGCCAGTGTTGTGCAAGTCTGTGGCCACGTGGTCAGCATGGCTGCAAAGAAACACTGTTTTACCTTCCCGCTTTTGATGGCGGTACTTATTTATCTACTTGCATTGACAAGCTTTCGAACTGCTAGGTGGACAGGAGCTGGGGTGAACAGTGGGCGCTCGCTCCGCTGCATGGCACCCGGGATTCGAACCGCCAAGCTGCTGACTTTGCAGCCAACAGTTTTTGGAGCCTTAGTCCGCTGAGCCACCACGCCCCATAGCAAAAGAAAATGGGAGTGCAATTCAATCCTCAAGCACGAGGTGGCAATCAAATGTTGTCTTATGTCCACTGACTCCTTTGTTCACTGCCATAAACAACTGTTCTTCTTTTTCTGAGGATTCCTGCAAAGGATTTCTCCTTTACAGGTACCCTCCTCTGGTAGGGAAAAAGTGGAAATAAGCTTTGTGTCAAAGTGGAAGGTATTATTTGATGCCTATGGGATCCATGGTTGTTCACCAGCATGCAAAAAATGGCACACATCTCTATATTTAAAAGGCCCCTGAAGATGGTTTTGTTTGCGACACATTTTCCCGGCAATTAACTAATTTTCTTGAGCTGCGAAATGCTGAGCTCATTTGGCAACGGCTGCAGATGGCTTTTGATCGCATTGTGTCAGGGGAGAAGCCACGAAGGGTCCCAGATGGAAGGCGGGGAGTGACGTTACGGAGAGAGCGTGCTGCTTTTATGTTAACATCAAGAGCAATAAAATTAGAATCCGTCTGGGAACGAATACTTGTACAGTTTGCTCAGCTTTGCTGCCTGGATTTGCAAATGTTAAAACAGCCCCATCCATGTGAACCCAGCGGGAGATGGGGAAAAGTTTCTCTTGATGTTATCAACCAAAGATAGAACCGGTTCTTGATGGTGGTCAGTAAGGCAGTTACTTCATGTCCTACCTTGTTCCGCGATTACATTTGTACCGTGACAGCGTTGTTTGCGGTCATGTGGTTTTGTCCCTGTTCAGTCCTTGTTTCCATTTACTCACGGGAGTGATTACTTGTCTCGTGACAACTGTTACTTCACGGTCTTGTTCCGTGACAAATTCTGAATTTGTCTTGCTTTCTTAACCCTTTTTTAAAATATCGTAAATAATTTTTTTTTCTATATTTCGATTTACTGGTCTTCTGGGATTTACACGTCAATGCTACAGAATTTTCAGTACTTTCTTTAATAAACATATGCACTTCATGGTGTTTCCTGTAGGGAAACTAATGTGGAATGCCACTTCAGCCGCTGACCACTAGGTGGACACTGGTTGTTGTGTGACAGTTGTTACCACACAGTCCCTTGTCTTGGAACAGGAACCGGGAACCAACGGTGACAAGAGAATTCCCTAGCCTATGGGCAGGTACGGCTTGTCACGCTCTGTTCCTGGTTCCGGGGGCGTGGTTGATAATAACTTTTTGCTGTCACACTATGGACGTGAAGTAAGATTTTTTTGTACCGGTCCCAAGCGGGAGAGCAAAGAGGGACAAACTGGAAGTGAAGTAACTGCCACAGGCTTCCTGTTCAGTTCTTAATGTTCTCAGAGCTCAACATTTCCCCAAAAAGCTACCCACAGAGGCTTAGCAATCACAAGTGTTTATTTATAACAGCTAAGACCAGAGGATGTGCTGGTCCTGGTTAAGATATTCTGCAGCCTGCAGAGGAGAGGGAAATTGGACAAAAAACAAGGGCATAGAACTCCCAAATTATTTCCATGAATTAGGAAAGAAATCCAACATGTCATATTCACCAGTCCTCATTGTGCAACAAAGCGGCAGTAACTCACCAAATACGTGAGAATTTGCTTCTCTTTCAGGACAACCAGGCCCTGCGTGTACCGCCACGAGCATCTCGTGATCTGAGTCAGAAAGGAGGCATCTTGTCGTAAAATTTCAAGGCGAGGTGTCACCCTTCTTCCTGTCCCAAACTCCTTTGGGGGGGGGGGAGATTCAAGGGCTGAAGACAGCAGGCAAAGAGGAAGGGCAAATGCATAATGGACCAACTCTCTAAAAGAAGCCACAAGTTAGAGTTTTCAAAAACTTGGGCAGGGCAGGACATTTTGGATTGCCATCAGTGGAGGGCAACTTGAAGACATTTAGCAATATGAGGGGAAAGAGCGAAGGATGGCTTTTGAATTCCGCTGCCACCCATCATGCGATCCATCCTTCTTGGCTTCTGCCATCTCCTCCAGCCTCCTGAGGCAAAAAAAAAAAAATGCTTTCCTATCCTTTCCTCTTCTCTTTTCTTTCAAGTGGCCTCTGGGAGTGTATGTTGGTGTGGAATATGGCAGGGAATGAAAGCAGAGGGCAGGCGCCGGGCTTAAAGACGAAAATTACCTGCAGAAACAGGGCTGTCGCTTGGAAACGATCAAGACCATGTCAAAAGCCGGGGGGGGGGGGGTTGTCCCGCAGAGAGGAAGAGAAAAAGGAGAATAAATTAAGTCAGCTCTAGGCCACTGACAGAAAGAGGCATCGCTCTCTCTCTTTCTCTCCCTCCCTCCATCTCTCCTCTGCGCCTGCCCCAATCCACAATCAGGGTTTTATCTTGCTACAGTTGTTCTTTTTGTCTCCAATCTTAGCCGTGCAGCTTTTCTAAACCGGCTGTTTTCTTAAGTTAGAGAGGCTCATTAAATGCCTCACTGTGGGTGGCTTTAGTTTACGGATGAAATTTTGCCCCTCGGATGGCTTCTGGAGAAGGGAGCCATCAAAGCACGGAGCGAAACAGCAGCAGCTGGGGAAAGAGCAAACTATGTTTTAAAGTTAACAAGTTTTAAACACACACACAGAGAGAGAGAGAGAGACAGACAGACAGACAGACAGACAGACAGACAGACAGACACACACACACACACACACACTTTATTTCCAGAAAATCATGCAATGATCCCTGAGCCGATCCATTTGTGGTTTGTAGACGGTGGGCCTCCTTGGCAGGGGCTGGAACTTCATGACCCGTAGTGTCCTTTTCAGTTCTGCCCTTCTA
>JAHTLZ010000288.1:5381187-5418915 GCA_023846285.1 Phrynocephalus versicolor
TTATTATTATTATTATTATTATTATTATTATTATTATTATTATTATTATTATTATTATTATTATTATTATTATTATTATTATTATTATTGCCAGAAAAGCAAAGCACCAAATGAAGGCGGGGCACACAAACATTGTCTCATAAATATACAAATATCCATTATTTAAAACGTGCTGATGACCTTGATGGCCTCTCCACAGAAGGCTGCAGCACTGCCACAGCATCACCAAGAATGAGGGGTGACGTGGCACCCAGAAATTTCTGGAAGGAGACTAGAAACATACTTCCTTTCTCTCTGTCTCTGTATTCTTCACTGCCCACTTCGCTCCAAGTTCTTCCGCACAGGTGAAGGAGAGCATTGCAAGGCGAAAAAGGGGGTGGGATGGGGGGGGGGGGAAACAGCCGGGTGGATGCTCCTCCTAATATGAAATGACACAAACCTGAACAGGACCCGTCTGCTATAGTTATCCTGACAGCAATATGTCTCTGGCTTTTCTGAGGAAGGTTTGTTTTTAAAATTAATTCAGCTGAGAAGGGAAATAAAAAAAATATTGTTTCTTTAACAGCAATAATTTCAAACAGAGAGTTTGTATACAGAACTGTGGAACATGGTGTTGCATTAAAACGGAATATTAAAAATGTGGATGCCGGTTCTGGTGCACTGCTGAGGTTGGGAAATTGGTACGCAGCTGGAGTGGCGCTCCCTCGGAAGGGAAGAGGGACACCATGACAAATGTGTCTTTATGTGCCTTTACACAAAATGAACGCTGTGGGGCTTCAGTAGCTTTGTAAAGGGGGGCGGGGGAACCCCACATCATCTTTCTGTACTGAATGCACGCTATTCAATTAACTGATCCGGGACCTGTTTCGACTGCTCGGGTGGGCCAAAGGAGGCATTCTGAGACGCCGCTAGGCTCCATGCCCATAAGCTCTAACTGGCACACCCAATCATGAAGGGTGATGGGTGCCGTAGTCCCAACAGCATCTGGAAGGCCAATGTGACCCACCTGGGCGTAAGACCTAGGGTTTGGGGTGTGTGTGAGCTGTCTGCTTATATGAGGGTTGAATGGATTTTTTTGACACTTGATGCCTCGATCTTCCCAGGGAAGAAAAGCCTAACAGAAACATTCTAAACAAACCAATGGTGCATCCAAAGCAAAGTACAGGTCACGGAATGAGAGCTAAACTGAAGCAGCCAGTGGCTGAAAAACTGCTTCCCCCCCCCCCCCCAAAAAAAAAAAAAAGGAACGTAATTCCAGAGAACTTCATCCCACCAAATCCCTAATCCCGATCTCATCCAAGGGAACTGTCAGAGGACGCCATGACCCTTTTGCGCTGTATCCGCTTCCAAACAACCAAGACGTATACGCGTTGTCAAGAGTAGTATGGTCCTGTCGTTTCTTGGCATTTGACAGCTACACCAACGGATGGATCGAGGCTTTTTAAAAAAAATTCTTCTCGACTCTCTCAGGTGGAGAAGGGAAGCCTTGCTGTCATGGATCAAAACGGAGGTGGGTGAGCACTGCATGAAGCCAAACCAAGTGAGAGTTTGAGGGAGGCACAGTACCTCTGCTTCCACGCCAGCCATCAATCTGGGCACATGCATGGTCTGGATGGAGGCCATCATCGGTCCTGTCCAAGTGTAGAGGAAAAGCCCACTGGTAGGAAACACGATTCAAGATCACACAAAGACACAACAAGCAGGACTCTTGCAAAACTGGCTTCTGGGACTTCCCGGGAGCTTCAAACTCTCTATCTCTTGCAGTACCAGATCCGTTGTCAAGCACAGGGGTTGTGTGCTCTATGGCTGAAGCCCAGCTGCAGTTGAGGTGTTGCTCCCATCAGCCTGTCCCAGCACAGGCAGCAACCAAAGATGATGGGAATCATCCTCCAGTAACAACACACAGCAGGCCGAAAGATGCTCACTCTTTCCTTGAAGCACATGCAACTTCCTTGTCCCACCTGCTAATGATTCCTGCCTTGGCATTAATTCCATAACGGGACACAAAAAATATAACACAGATGGATGTAACCTTCAAAAACAATCCAGTCTGCTTCTAAACGTCACCTTTCACACACACACACACACACACACACACACACACACACACACACACAGAGAGAGAGAGAGAGAGAGAGAGAGAGAGAGAGAGAGAGAGAGACCCCAAACCAATTGTTCTTCACTAGAGAGACACTTCAATTTTTTTTCCCTTCCTACTTCTTACTTACGCCAGGGAGGCTTACAACAGAAGCAAAATAATCAACAGATAAACTCAAAAAGACATCATCAGACACTTTATGAGATATAATTCCCCCAGGCCCCTTCATCAACATTCAGGCAACAAACACAAGAACAGCAATTGGACATTACTCTATCCTCTTCCTCATTCTTGTGAGCTGTTTAATTTTCTCCTCGCGCCGATATCCACAAGCTGATATGGCTAATTTAATATCACGGCTTATTGTTGTGGGATCCTCAGGGTTGTAGATTAATTCCAGGTTCTGTTTTTCATTTCGGCAGCAATTTAGAACACCTCGTTTGGTTTCTACTGGGGTTCTTTTCCTCCCCCCCAGGTGCCCTTCTTCTACGCGGGACTCTGGTTTTCAATTTAACACGTGGCAAGCAGGCAACGATCACATCAAAACCCAATCAGTACGCCTCCACGCCTTGAAACCCCCACCCCCAGAACCATTTGTTTTCCTTACAGCTGGTGGAGGCAGCTGCAAATGGCTCGTAAAATCCAAAAGGGATTCTATCAAAACAACAACAACAACAACAACATTTAGGGCTTGTCAGAATAATAATACAGCTTCCCCCAATTCCATAATTTGAAAAATGTCCTCTGGTAGAGGAGAGCACATTGCTTTCTTTATATTGAGACAAGGATTCCAAGCCAGCAACTCCACGGTGGGTATTTTACAAAGGTTTCCCAAAGGCTCAGCTCCTATCCCTCAGGGCGTGTGGATTCCACCTATTTTCCCTCTTCTCCTTTAATTAATGTCTGCAAACGAGGAGGTGGCGCTTGAGGCTTTCAGACCTCTCCTCTTCATCTTCTCCCATAGGATCTTGGGATTGTCGGAAAGTTTAGGGAGGGTCCTGTGAATTTCTCCAATGAGGGTGAGAGAATCCTAGGAGAGAAAGACAGGATGAGGTACTTCCACCGTTGGTAGCCGCTCTTTGACAATTACCATCAACATCTAACCCTAACCCTAACCCAAACCCTAATAACAATAGCATGGGTTGGTGGATAGCTCAGCGGTTTAGGTCTCTGGCTGTGGAGGTTGGGTGTTCAATTCCCCACTGGGTCTCCAAGGAGGAGAGCCAGCCTGGGTGCCCTTGGGCAAACTGCACAGCCCCAAGGTGCCGCCCTCCCCCTGGTGGAAGGGAAGGGTCAACTGCTCCTGAATAGTCAGTTCAGAGAAACCCCTGGAAAGGGGCGTCATAAGTCAGTATTGACTTGACGGAACTGTTATTAATAGTAATTATTAATTGTGCCATATTCCCCAACCCGGCATTTCCCTGAATGATGGACTACCTGTCTTTTATATGAATCTACCATACATGATCAAATAGACTTTGTGTTTATAACCACTTATAACCTTGTGTGATTACACCGACACTATGTTTTCAATGTGAGTTTCCATCACTAATAACTTTGACATGGAATTTTTACTTTCTCTTTAACTGCTCGTGTTCTCTTGTAGCTTTAATGTCTTTTAATGTGTAAGATTTCCCTCCATTCCCTGTTCTCAAACTTGAACATGTCTTTATTGTACTGGACTGTATATTGTCCCTCATTACTGTGAGCCACCTTGGGTCCTTTTTCCAAGGAGAAAGGCAGGGTAAAAATACTCTAAATAAAATAAAATAAAGAATAAACCAGAACAGATATGGACAGTAGCATGCAAGGAATATGAACAGGTCAAGTAAATCCAGGCCATGACCCAGGAAAGACACCTACATATGGCTATCAGCCCATAAAATATCCTTGTTATCAGGGAAATGTCCTAGCAAGCAAGAATTTTATTTAGAGGACTCCATACTTAAAAGAAATCTGAGGTCATTAGTGGAAGACATGTTTTGCCTGCACAGGAGATTCTAAGGCCTGTTTCTGGGATGTGCTGACTTTTGTTATGTGTGCTGGCAGGAAAGCGTCAGGAAGGTAGCGTAGCTTATCATTTCTGCACACTCTCCTCTCGCCCCGATCAAGATCATCCTTTTCCTGCCTCGGGTTTTCTGAAATATTATGGAGAGAGAAAAATCACCCTGGCTGATTTCCCAAGAGAATCTGTCTCACAGAAGTGTAACGTTCATTGATGCATGAACTTCATTAAGGCCCTATCAAGCCCTCTGTCGCAGCAACCTTGGTTACAGTCATGCTAACCTTCTCTCTAAAGAATCACAAACACCTCAAGGCTCCACATGCATAAAGGCACAATTTAAAACTGTTCCAACAAGAAAAAAAAATAGGAGAGGTCTAAAGAAACCACAATGGTTTACTAAAGAACTTTCAACTCAGCTGACTATAAAGAAAAACAAGTACAAGGAATGGAAAAATGGGAAATGCACCAAAGAGGAATATAAACAAACAGCTAATATATGCAGGGGGATGGTAAAAAAAAGCTAAAGCGCAAAACGAATTTAAACTAGCCAGAGACATCAAAGATAATAAAAAGGGTTTCTTTAGTTATGTCCGCAGCAAAAGGAAAAATAAGGAAGCGATAGGCTCTCTGCATGGCAATGATAATCAGTTACTAACGGGAGACAAGGAAAAGGCAGAACTACTCAACACTTTTTTTGCCTCTGTCTTCTCCCAAAAGGAAGAAGGAGATCCGCTGGGACAAAGAGTAGATGAGGCAGGACGGGAATTGCAACATAGAATAGGTAGGGAGATAGTACAGGAACATCTGGAAACATTAAATGAATTTAAGTCTCCTGGACCAGATGAGTTACACCCAAGGATATTAAAAGAACTGGCAGAAGTAATTTCAGAGCCATTGGCAATAATCTTTGAGAAGTCCTGGAGAACAGGGGAAGTCCCCATCGACTGGAGGAGGGCTAATGTTGTCCCCATCTTCAAAAAGGGGAAAAAAGAGGACCCAAATAATTACCGCCCAGTCAGCTTGACTTCAATTCCCGGAAAGATCCTAGAACAGATTATTAAGAAATCAGTCTGCAATTATCTAACAAACAATGCTGTCATTACAAAAAGTCAACACGGGTTTCTTAAAAACAAGTCATGCCAGACTAATTTGATATCTTTCTTTGATAGAATTACAGGCATGGTAGACGAGGGGAATGCTGTGGATATTGCTTATCTGGACTTTAGCAAGGCCTTCGATAAGGTTCCCCATGGTATTCTTGCTAAGAAGTTAGTAGGAAGTGGGATAGATAGTGCGACAGTGAGGTGGATTTGTAATTGGTTGACTGATCGCACGCAAAGGGTGATCATAAATGGTCTCTCATCATCTTGGAGAAACGTGACCAGTGGGGTGCCCCAAGGTTCTGTTCTTGGTCCAGTGCTCTTCAATATCTTTATTAATGACTTGGAGGAAGGAATAGAGAGTATGCTAATTAAATTTGCAGATGATACCAAATTGGGAGGGGTTGCTAATTCCCTAGAGGATCGGATGAAAATCCAAAAGGACCTTGACAGATTAGAAGTCTGGGCCAAAGCTAATGGAATGGATTTCAACAGAGGGAAATGTAGGGTGCTACATCTAGGTAGAAAGAATGAATTGCACAGATATAAGATGGGGGACACTTGGCTAGAGAATAGTACCTGTGAAAGGGATTTGGGGGTCTTGGTGGACTACAAATTGAACATGAGCCAGCAGTGTGATGCGGCAGCCAAGAAAGCCAATGCGATTCTTGGTTGCATCAACAGAACCATAGTGTCTAGATCAAGGGAGGTGATAGTGCCACTCTATTCTGCTCTGGTCAGACCCCACCTGGAGTACTGTGTCCAGTTCTGTGCGCCTCAGTTTAAAAAGGATGTTGACAACCTCGAGCGGGTGCAGAGGAGAGCGACTAGGATGGTTGAAGGCCTGGAAGAGATGTCTTATGAAGAACGGCTTAGGGAACTGGGAATGTCTAGCCTATCAAAAAGAAGACTGAGAGGGGATATGATAGCTATGTTTAAATATTTGAAAGGATGTCATATTGAAGAGGGAACAGGTTTGTTCTCCATGGCTTCAGAGACTAGGACTCGGGGCAATGGTTTCAAACTACAGGAAAAGAGATTCCATTTGAACATTCGGAAGAACTTCATGACAGTTAGAGCTATTCGGCAGTGGAATATGCTGCCACGGAGGGTGGTAGAGTCTCCTTCTTTGACGGTATTTAAGCAGAGGCTGGATGGCCATCTGTCGGAAATATTGTGAAGGGGTTCCTGCTTGGCAGGGGGTTGGACTCGATGGCCCATGAGGTCTCTTCCAACTCTATAATTCTATGATTCTAAGTAGTTTCCGTCTCCGAAGAAAAAACACCCCACAGAGGAAACAGTGTGGTCCTTACACAATACAAATGCAGGACCTTTGGGGGGTTTAATCAAGGCATCATCTTCACCTGCATTTGTATGTGATATCTGACTTGCTGGTGCAAAACCGAAGCAACCCACACACTTGGCAATTCAGTTCAAAGTTTTCAACATGTCAGCTACTGGTAACAAGGTCCGACAACCTTAGAGCCGCATGGATGGAAGGGACCCTAGAGATTTAGAGGGGTGTCCAGACTTTGGCCCTCCAGATGTTTTGGACCACAACTCCCAGAATCCCAAGCCTGTACAGACAATGACAAAGGACTGTGGGAGTTGTGGTCCAAAAACATCGGGGGGGGGGGGGCTAAGTTTGGACACTACTGCTATAGAGTATCAAGTCCAGTCTTGCCAGGGTGGCACAGGGAGGAACTGAAATCCCAAACCTCCGACTTCGTAGTTAGAAGCTTAAACCACTGAATTATCCAGCAGTTCTATGTGTCAAGGTTGTGCTAAATCCAAGCATCAACACAGGCTCATATATACTGTATACACCTAGCTTTCTCATGCACATATGTTAAGGGCCACGTTAGACATGACAATCACAAGAGAGAGAGACAGAAAGAGAGAGAGAGAGAGATACACACACAGAGAGAGAGACATCTAAGATCACCTGGGGTGACCACAGGAAAGCATAACACTTTCTCCAGGTTTCCCACTAAAAAATTCCTTCAGGCTTCTTAAATGAAACAATTCCACTATCTTTGTGGAGGTGAGGATGTTCCTAACAGAGTAAAGAAAGAAAACTTTTGGAATATCCATGATTGTCCAAGCTAGAATTTTTTCACCTTCAAGTGCCTTCAGAAGCATCTGTTTCCGTGACCTTGGGTAGCATTTTCTGATAAAGAACTAATCCGAAAGTTTTCCAAAATACATCAGTCCATTTAAACTATCTATCATGGGCCTTCTATAACCCAACACTATACCTCTGAGTTGTGTGAGATGTGCAGAAATGTTAAAGATTACAGTCATTCTTTCTGAGAGGTGATGTAAACCATGACTTAAATCACAATTTTAATCAATCTGATTTAAATTAAATCCCCCCCACTAGAAAAGGTGGGCTTAATTTACAAATCTGATTGCTGAAGCCTGCATGGAACGTACATTTCCTTCCATATTCAATGTGAAACATACTCCCAAGTGAGCACCCTAAAGCATCAGTGAAATGATTTAAAGAAGCTACACTGGGAGAGCAGCCATTTCATAAAACCATTTTCTTCTCAAATTACTGGGCTAAAGTCATTAATTTTTAGTCCAAAATTTCTGCTCAGTCTGACAAGTAAGAAGCAGATACAGGAGGACCCTCAGGCCAGTCAGAAATTCCACATCATCCCTTGCACGCTGCTATTTGTCAGGGAGATAAAATGACTCTGTTCAGATCATGGCTTACTTTGGCATACATCAGGTCTTCGAGTTTCTCCCGGAGCAAAAACTCCTCCATCAAGGTCATCCTTCGTCTGAGAAAAGCGGACTTGGCCAGCAAAGCTTTTTTCTCTGTGCATGGGAAACACTGTGAAGGCTGATGCATTTCGGTTTCTGCTATCTACGAGTCAAAATAATAAATGTTTTTTTAAAGCATTCGTATAAAATATAAAATAATGACTACATGCAAATTCACAACATAACAGTTCAGTCTTCTAAGGGAAAGTAAGTTATATTATAAACTATTTCTTCAGAACAAAAGCAATAAATCAGGCGAAGTTACATTTAAATTTTCTCTTCCCCACACAAAATTCCGTCTAGCATTTATGCCACTGTTTTACTCAAACTATTGGTAATCATATTTTTGAGCCATAGTATTATAAAAGTTAGTACATAGTCCCTCTTTTCTTCCAGTAAATAAACAGGAGTGAACCCTTTTCTCCATTATTTTAGAGAGACTCAAACATTTCAACCTTTTAAAGAAGGGAAAAGATGTAAAATTGCACAACAATTGTGGAGGCTGTTATGCTACCTGGGATTAAACCCTGCTGAATGTAGTAAGATTTATTTCTGTTAAGAACAAAGAGGGATGCATCAAAATACTGCCATTTAACAAATACACTACCAGGGCTGTAGTAAGGGAAAGTACAACACATGAAACGCTAAATACACTGGACGCAGCAGGAGACCACCGAGTATGAGAAGAAGCAAAGCCAAATTCAGGCGCGTTTCTGCCCAATATGTGGAATATGGAAGCTAGAGTCCCTCAGCCATGGAAGGGGGTGGGCTGGGAGGTTGGTCTCCAGGCACCTAAACGTGACAAATGCAACTTTATTTTCCACAGGCATTGAAGGGGCATGGAGATGACTACCACTGCTTGTGAAAATGGAAGGGTAAAAAAAAGGATTCAATGAAGAGCAATCTTTATGCAGCGTCTCCAGGAGTAGCATTTGTGAGACCCGGGCTCTCTAGACCTCCCAAGCCATGGAACTGACCATGGTGGGGCTTGTGGCTGAGCAGTCGGTGCATCAGGGGCGTCGCACGCTCCCTAGAAGGGACCCCAATCTGCAGTTTGGCTGCTGTATTTTGAACCAGCTGACATTTCCGAACACCCTTTGAAGGCCACACCGTATAGAGAGCGTGCTACTGTAGTCCAAGCAGGATTGGCCATCTGGTTGACCAGGAGCACCTCTGTCTTCTCTGGATTAAGTTTCTTTCAATTGGTGTGCCCTCCCTCATTCAGTCCCACCGCTGACACCAAGCAATGCTTTAGAACCAAGACCACTTCCTTGGAATTTGATGGAAAGGAGAAGCAGAGTCAGGCATCCTTTTGTTAACTTCCCCATTCGATGGGGTGAGGCAGGGCTTCAAGATCTAGTAACTCTAAATCCTACCCGTTTTCTAGGTGAATCTGGGTGGTGGGGGGGGGAACATACACCCTTTTGTAAAGAAAGGGTAGCCTTATGGTACTACTGAGTATTTTCTTCTTCTCTAATACAGACTACTAACACAGCTTTCCTAGTCTGGAAAATATACAGAACAGGCTCTATGCCCCTCTCAGCCAAATCCTGAGATCTCTGCAAGTAATATTTACTTATTTATTTAAAAATACTTCTATCCTGCCTTTCTCCCGTAAAGGACCCAATACTGAGGAGAGATACTCAATATTTGCTATTTCCTCTTCTCCCCCATAGCTGAAAGAGAGAGGGGGGAGTCTCGCTTCCTTTCGCACCTGTTTTACAGTCTCCTTGATGTTTTTCAGATAGATTCTGTTCGCTAGCTGATCAGGGACCACACAGTTCAAATCACACGCCAGCCTCTTCTCTGAAGCACCTCCATGCCTCTGATCATTCCACCTGTTCCTCTTCAGCGGCGTTGAGCTTGGCGGAGAACGGAGCTGCTTAATCTTGACGGCACAGAAAGATTGCCGAGCGCCCCGTTCTTCTTCAGATACTTCAGAAACACCTGCCATTGCAACACGAGTGAGACAAAAATAATATCGACTGCTGTTTGAACAGCAGGAGAAGCCCCGTCGGCTTCCCACCCGTTAGCAGACACTAGCATTCCCAAACTATGTGGTCCTGCAACGCCTAAAGGAATGGGTGCCAAAAACACCCGTTCCTTTAGGCAAGAAACCACATTCATTAATGATGTGCACTTCAGGAGAATGGCCAAACAATTAATATGTGAACCGAGTTTGTGATCATTGAGAGAAAACAGAAATGGGGTACATACCAATAACACAGAAATCACTCTTTAAATTTTCTCTTAAGGATTTACTTTTACATTTGAAGCCTTTTGGTTAATTGCTGGAGCTAACTGCTGTTTACTGTATATACTCGAGTATAAGCCTAGTTTTTCAGCCCTAGTTTTGGGCTGAAAAAAGGGGTCCTCGGCTTATATTCGGGTCAATACTTTTAGCCACTGAGTCAAGTTTGGGTCGGTGGCTAAAAGTCATTTTAAACATTGTGCGCCACTTCTCCTGACCGCCCCCGCCCCCCATGTTTAAAATGACTTTTTAAAAGGTCATTTTAAAACAATGCTTAAAATGACTTTTAGCCACCAACTCAAGCACTTGCCTCCGTGGCTAAAAGTCATTTTAAACATCACACACACACCCAGCTCACAAAGGAGGACTTGACAGGCCCTGCTGCATTTCCCACCCTAGGCTTATACTTGAGTCAATAAATTTTCCCAGTTTTGGGGGTTTAAATTAGGGGCCCCGGCTTATACTCGGGTCGACTTATACTCGAGTATATACGGTAATCAGAAATTCTGTTACGAAGAAGCGCAACGCAAGGCCGTTCCAAGGCTCTGCTTCGTCCTGCCCTTCCCATCCAGGTAGAATGAAAGATGAGAAGCCAAGCTTCCTTCTCTGTTGCACCTCTGCTATGCAACAGGTGTGGAGGGGAGGGAGATCTTTTGCCCTCCAGAGTCTGTGGGCCCACAGCAGCCATCAGCCATGATTGTTGGCCTCTGCAGCAGAGGAACCAAGGCCACGAATGGAGCCTGCAGGCTCTCCACTCCTGCCACGGATGGTGCTTTTTAAACAAGAAACCAGGCATGGCTGGATGGCTAGATGGCAACCACGCTGGAGCAGGAGAACTCTACCATGCAGGGGTTAAAGAGATATTGTAACCTGCCCTAGCTTGATCCAAGGAGTTTTATAAGCAGAGTTGCAGTTTGCTTGCTTTGGAAACCCAAAGGAGGGAGTCCGAATCCTCCTGTTCCCAAGGATGCTTCAGAGGCCAGCGTTTCGGTCATGTTTCACAGGATCACAGTAAACCTGGGTTAATAGTACTTTTTTGGGGGGTGGGGGTGGGGGTGGGGAGGAAAGCAGCCTTACCTGAAACATAGTACTTCAGATAGACAAATGACAACGGTTTCCAAAGCTTACTGAGTGGGCCTTAATTATCCTGCAGCTAACCTTCAATTATGCATAAAAGCGGTTAAGCAGTTATCCCTACTACTACTAAGTAGATAAAACCAATTTGTAAGAGGCTCCCAGAGCTGCAGACTCCAGCATTTACTAAATTCAAGAGATGTGTTTTTGGACGTGAGAACATAAAAGCAACTGCAGTAATTTCTCCTATGTAACTGTTCCGCTTTTGGAAATGTAGCTGGTGTGGTGAATGAAGGACATCTTGGCTGATCCAAAGAGATAATTAAAAACTAGTGTTTCCCAGGGGCTCAGGGAAGCAAACCATTAAACGTAAGACACTATGGCTTAAATTCCTGAAGTCAGGGTGGTGCCCTCATGGTGTTTGGATGCTTTGCAGTGAGGAAGAAAAATAACAGAAAGACTAGGAACAGGAACAGACAAGCAAGTAGGGAATTAAAAATAGAAGTGTTTTATTGGCTTACAAATTATATCTGAAATCACTCACCTTTATCTGGGTCAGTGGCAGTTTTGACTACCTCTGTTCTAGCAATCTTGTATTTCAGAAGACTGATCCATTTTCTAAGTAATTGCTCTTCTGCTGGTGGAACGTTCAACAATTCAGAGCTTTGTTCTACTTGGGGGGGAAATAATCCTATATGAATATAATACCAAGGTGTGCAATTGTCACCACAAACAAAACCCAAGAAACACATCAGGTTTCATCATGTGTATTTTATTCCTGCTATGGTGGTGTGTCACTATAAAATAATTGATATTAACGAAGGATACTCAAAATGTAACAGGAACAAGGCTCATCAGAACTGCTGGACATCTCAGTGCAGGGGTATAAGAATGTGGCAGTGGAGCCAGAGGTTGGCAGTTTGATTCCCCCCTGCGCCTCCTTGAGAGGGTTTGGAATCTATGACCCCATGGGGTGCCTTCCAGCACTGAAGTTCTAAGGTGACCATGGAAGCCCAGGGGCACTCCTTAAGTGCCTCTTTCCAACCCTGAAACATGACCCAGGGTAAGTCTCACTCAACAAAATGGGAGTTACTTTCAATCAAACACGAGAGGATTAGTACTATGCTACAATGCTGTGTGTATTTCCTTGAGAGCAAGTTTCACTTAACTCTTTAAAGCTAAATGCTGAGTAACTACACTTAGGTTTATGAACTGGGGCTGGACCAAGACAGTAGCTACCTCTTGTTTCATCCTAAACCCACAGCCCCAACTACAACCTATGGGTCTATAGCAATGCTGGTGAACCTATGGCACGGGGACCAGAGGTGGCACTTGGAGCCCTTTCTGTGGGCACCTGACATTGCCCCTTCACAGCCACCTGTGTTCAGGTTAAATTGTTGCATTGGCAATTTGAGAAAAATTAGTGGGTTTTGAATCGCATTTTGGACACTCGGTCTCTCAAAGGTTCGCCATCACTGTCTATAGCCACTTGGCTATACAACATGACCTAAGAGAAAACGTGTACAGCCTTCTCTACTCTTCCACTCAAGTGGTTTTTAAAGAATGGGTGTGAAAGGACGCCACAGGCATAGAAGGGTTTGTCATTTTTTTTTCTTTTATGTTAGCTGCCTCCTAACTACGACTCCATCTCTGCTAACCAGAGCAGAATGACGTTCTTCCAGGGCCCCCCGAGTCCTGTCTGCACACACTGAAACCACTCTCAACCCACTGAAGGGGTTTCTGAGTGTAATATAGCTCCAAAATAAGATGAGACCTAGGCAAACGCTTGGTTTATTTGGGAAGTACTCGTTTTAAAGGGTTTTGGGATCAGCTGACAGATCTGGTGCCTTAACGTAAAAGAAAGGCAGCCTTGCCGAAAACGCAAGAGGCAGCAAAAAGACTCTTTAGAAAGCTGGAAACTTAAGCCTCAGGGGATGACACACACACACTCCCTTGCTACATCACTTCTTCCTATCATTGATGGGCCAGCTAATTTCACTGCATGGTCTACAGTTCTGGCATGGTAATCCAGTATTTTGAGGGCTCTGCTGTTTTCCCCACGGGGTGAGATGCTTTCTTCCCTTGCTTTTCTGTCACTTGCTTTGTTCTGGTGATGGGTTCTTCCTCTCAAGGACGGTGAGATCACACAACAAGACAAGAAAACTAGCACACCTTCATCCTTTGGACTGGAGGACTGCCATGGGCTCTCAGACCGATCCAACGTTAAAGGTGATCCTGACTTCTCTCCAGAAGAATAAGATTCAAACGGATCATTCTCATAGCAATCGTAGGATTCCCCCTCTTTTTCTTCATTGGAGGACGTGAAAGTATTGTGTGAATCCTCGGGGACGGAGCTGCCGTAGCTCACCTCCATTTGCTCTGCTGCAGAAGTCCTGGGGGCCGCCAGCCCATCTGGTCACCACAGGGCTCAACTAAAAATAACAACAGCAACATTAATTATGGATGCCGTAGTACCGAGTCAATGGGAAATTTATCAGCCTGCTGGCACAAAAGCCAAACAATGGGAGAGAAGGACTTTGTGAACTATCGGTCTCAAAAAAAAAAAAAAAACCAGCCATTGCTGCTGCAGCTGTACAGTTCCCCAACTTATAAAACCAATCTCAAAACACCAAGACTTCCTATGTGCAATCTTGCACTCTGCGATCTAAGTTCCATGGGAACACCCGTTATTCTATGCTTCAAAAAGCAGGAGTTCTTAAGAAACCAGATCCGTAATCTTATAACCAGCTCCTCTGAAGGAAGGATGGCTAAACTCAGTGGGAATGACTTCTGAGTAGCCTTTGCACCACGAGGCACTGTCTGTTCCTGGACGCAAGGGTAGCTGCTGGACACAGCAAGGCACAATGACTAATCGCATAACTGCAGTGCAACCCGTTTATTGTGGTATAAAGATTTTCCAGATTAGAGATAACCCCTTGCTCGCTCTGTAAAGAAGAAACAGCATGCCTGTTATTTATAAAGAGGCGTAATCCGCTCTCAAAATAGTGCCAGAAGGTTACAAGAATTAAAAGTAGCATTGCAAATAAATAAACCGCCCATCTAAGTTTGCTTCAGCCTAGAGAAACCAGACAAGACGAAACAATATGTTTGTGGTCATCCTACCTAGGCACACTTATGGATTAAGAAGGCACAAGCTTCCTTCCATGCAAGTCAACACAGCACACTGTTGTGTTGTGAACTGTCACAAACCAGAAAGCGCCGGGTTAGAGATGCAATATTTGCAGAAATTTTGAAGCCACAAAAAAAAAACCCTTTGGAAACATATGGAAAAATTGGGGTGTGTGTGGTGGAGGGTGAAAGATTATATCTATATATCGATATATCTATATATCTATACTGTATCTATCTATATCTATATCTATCTAAATATAGCCAGCAAACTTATTTGAATAGAAGATGCAAAACGAAAATAAAATAAATTCAAATTGCATCATTTCTCTATTATTATTATTATTATTATTATTATTATTATTATTATTATTATTATTATTATTATTATTATTATTATTATTATTATTATTATTATTATTATTGCAAAATAGATGGCTTGCCTGAACCCACGCTTTCCCCCTTCCTCCACGAGTCTCCTTCGAAACGCGGGTCGGGTCGGAAATCCAGCCCGCGGCGCCTCGCGGGGCTGTGTAGGCCGCTCGCGTTGCCATGGAAACCCCGGAGCCCCGGAGAGAGTGTCGCGCTCTTTTCTTTCCCCCGCCGCTCGCGTTCCACGTGCGCTCTCGTTCCGCCCAACGCCCTTCTGTTCTGCCCGCGGGAGGTTTGGTCCGCTGTGAGGTGGCGGTGTGCCTCCCTTTCCGCCCGCCGGTGTGACTCATTGGGGTTTTTGAATGTCTAAGCCTGGACAGATCTCCCCTTGTCCTGGAGAGCATTATATCCCACTGCACAATTATTTAGGACAATGGTGTGCAGTTTTTGTGCATTTGTGCACTGTCCAGGAAGGGTTTGTTGTGCCAACCCTTTAAAAAAAGTGGAATTTTAACCTCCTTAAGCTTGCAATGTATTGGATTCAAAGCGATCTAATAAAATATATCACTCACTCTTGCATTTGTGTAATCTTGGGGAGCACGATATACTATATTTAGCCCTTTACAGAATTTGCTAGTGGATGAGGTGCTGGACCACACATTAGTGTTGCAGTGGTGCACATTTTTTAAATTTTGTATTTGTTTGACTTTTATTCCGCCCATATAGCCCTAAGGCTACTCTGGGAGGTTTAAAACAAAAAAATTACAATATAAGAACAATAACATTTAAATAACCAAAATGCAAACAGCATAATATAAACAAAATTTTACATAAATGGCCACAGACCCATCTATCCTATCCAGTTACCAGGGCAAATTATATAAATCCATGCATGAGTGCTGCAGTAGTCGAATGCTTCTTGGTTTTGCATTCCAGCACGAAAAATATCCACCTTTTCTATATACCTTTTCTGTAATGTGCACAACTCATTTATGCATTTTTCCTAAGCTACAATTTTAATCGCAAACTTGCGGGTCTGAATTCCCGAGGCGAGGTCGTGCATTGTCTGGATCGGAGACAGGGGCTCGGTGTGTATGTCAGAGCCAAATGTTAAGCTCTTTTTCATCCTTGAAAGCTGTGCTTTGTCACACTGTTGTCACCCTCTTCCCACAACCTAAAGTGTGATGTTTGCTTCGTGAAGGTCCCAAAGGCCTGTTTTCACACTTTGGAGTTGCCATTTCAAGTTCAGATCTTTTCTCCAGCTGCTCAAAAGTTGTGTTATCGCCAGTAGTGCCTCTCTTGGCTGCTGAGGTGTTCGTATCTTTTTTAAGAGTGTGGTTTCTTAAGAACCATGTTTTCCTCAGAAACCTGGACGTGCTAATGGATCTCCCCGGTCTAAATGTGTCACGGAGTTTTAAGATCTACCAAAAGCAGTCATGGCCCCTGTTGTTTCAAAGCAGAATCTTAATGCCATGATATGGGAGGCTCTTGACACATTTTTACAGCTGTTCATTTAATTGTGCATTAGATGAAACTGTTAATATCCATTGCATGTCAAACTAGGGGATACCATTCCCAGATCTCCCATTAGTGACATGCACATGATTAAACACATGCATGTGTGAGTGGAGAGAAATAAAGAAATAAATATGCCTTTAGACGAGAGTCAAATAGGTTACTTTTGTTAGAGTTGTTACAACCTTGCATGCAGCCTTTGGGTTGAATGTCCCTCCCTGCCCAGCCTTTGATTTCAGAGAGTCCTGCCTTTCTGATGAGTGCTGTTCCTTTCCTTCTCTTTTTATTTTATTTTATTTATTTATTTTTGAGTAGTTTTACCCCGCCTTTCTCCTTGGAAAAGGACTCAAGGCAGCTTACAGTAAGGAGAGACTATCCAGTCAATTGCAATTAAGACACAATCCATTTGAGAAACATTGTATTTGAGGGGTATCTAACAGCATTAGAAGGCAACATTAAAACTAACAATTGAATAACATAGTGTCAATGCAATCACACAAGGAGAGATACAGTATAAACACAAAGTTATAAGTTGTTATAAACACAGTCTTTTAACCAGGTGAAGTCAGCTGGTTGTTTTGTTTCATGTGACCTGCTTACAACTGTAAGCAATGAATTTTTAAAAATTGTTTCTCTTACAAATGTCTCAGAGTGAGCTACTAAGACTTTACATGCTAGTTAATGAAAAAGTTTGGACTGTCATTTCACTGGGTTTAGATGGAATCTTCATGATAGCAAGGGAGCAAATAAATTTTCTACGAACCATATAGTGCTGTGAGTTGTCCCTGTTGTTATGTAAAGGATTTGAGGGTGGTTTGGTCCCTGGAATGGGCATTTAATAGCTGTTAGCCTTACAAAAGACCCACACAAATTACAAAAATACTAGAACTCCTTCTTTGATCAATTCATTTGTTGGGATTCTTGGAGTCTTGTTGTGTCAGCTAGCTACAGGGAGGGTCAGGATGATTAACTTCCAAATGTAGCACTCTAGTACATTTGGAAGTTAATTTTTGCTTCCCTGGTTGAAGCAAAATTGTTCATTTATCTCTCCCATAGACCTCCATGCATGCATTTTATCCCCCATCTCATGGAAGTACCTTAAGAAAATATTTTCCAAGCTGCCACAAAACCTAGAGGGCCACTGAGCATCGTGCGCTGTTCCTTAGCTATGCTTGGCAATCTCCTTGGTGTGCTTAGACATGAAGCATTGCAGCTGCCAGGCATTGCCTTAGCTTGGAGCTCGCTTAGCTACCTGCTGTTCCGTCACTAACTCTCAGCTCCACATCTCACTTGGGAGTATGTGCAGCAGACCTATGATGGAAAAACACATAATTACTTGTCAGAAATGTTAATTAATGAGGTTATTATTTGGCGGCAGCACACAGACTTTCTCTGACAACATGCAATTCTGCTGTTGTGTGTGATCTTTTTCTACCTGCCATTTCATCGGCATGGCAGTGCACCCAGTTTTGGCGTGTGTGAGAGAAATATACATAATCTGATTGCCAGACCGTGAATTCAAAGATGCAGACATAGAATCATAGAATCATAGAATCATAGAATCATAGAGTTGGAAGAGACCTCAAGGGCCATCTAGTCCAAACGCCTGCCATGCAGGAACCGCATCACAATATTTCTGACAGATTAACTTAGCCCTACTCAAGGAGGCAGGGGTGGGGGAATTGAACCCCCAATCGTTGAGCTATAAAGGGACACCAAGCCAGGCCTTTTATCTCTCCTCTTCAAAAAGCTGTCTTTAATCAGGGATTTAGACAAATGCAAAATATTTCAGGGTCAGGAGTTGATGAATCATCTCATCAGTTTAAAAAAACACACCAGCAAAACAAAACCTCCAGACAACTAAAAAATCCTTAACTGGCTGTTAGCTCTGCGTTTGATTGCATACCATTACCCTGTAGTTTCATTAAAATCTTATTTAGCACCCACTTGCCTGGGAAAGGAGCCGATTAATATTTCATTGGCATGCATAGCTTCTGATCCTTCAGGGATGCATGCAGATACAGGGGGAGCTAAATTGAAGAGTGGTCCATTTTCTAATTAAAGATGTGGCCGAATGGCAATGGAAATTATTCCATTTTTTTATGATCAGGGGTCCTTCTGGAGGAGGTACATCACAAGGCATTTCAAATTCTGTTGCCCACCATCCCATCATAAATGTCCACACATGTGTGACTTGGCAGGATTTTTAACTGGGTGTGTGTATGTGTGTGTGTGTGAGGTGGGGGACAGGATACTCCCTTGCACCCTTTAGTGACAATAATATAAAAATATTTTTAAAACAATTTGGGAGATGCATGGATCCCCCCCTCAACATGTCTGATTTGAACATTCCCACTAGTGTGCAGAAAAAGGACTTTTTGAGCTTTTTTTTTTTTAACATATTCTGGGGCATTTGGATCCCTAGTCCCTTCTCAGTTATAACTCCCAACCCTGGTTCTTGTCTGGCTTTGTAACTGGTAAAACTGGCTCAATGTCTTTATTTTTAAATTATTTATTTAAAATATTTTTACCCCGCCTTTCTCCTTAAAAATGGACCCAGGGAAGCAAATAATCACTGCAAGAGAGCATTTAAAGTGAAAAACAGAAGGTATATACGATAGTGGTGTTGACATCATTAAAAGACCAGTTTAGCTTAGGGTTAGGGTTAGGGTTAGGGTTAGGGTTAATATGATCCAACAAGAAAACTCTGCACACACAATTCTTTTTGGAATAGCGCAAGGCCGGCAGACCGGTATAAACATAATTCTCTATGGAACTGGAGGAAGAAGAGGAGAACGGACCTCTGAGAGAGAAGGGTGGATGCCTAAGAGAAGCAATCTACACATAGATCTGGAAAAGACTAAGAGGGAAAAACCCATTTAGGCTACGCGTCTGCTTTTCCCATGATCAAGTGGTTCAAGCAGGAGCTGTTTCTGAGCTGTTCTGGAGATGATGTCCGGGACTGGAGGCAAAGCAGGTCTTCTGTCACTGATGTTACTTTCTGTTTCAGAACACCCAGGACACAAAAAGATCACAGAGTCAGTTTCTGTGACTTACAAAGTCGGTTTCACAGCTCTGTTGTGCCCAATTAGGGCATCTCAGGAGCCGTTCTATGGCTTTCAAGTTCCTTCTGTTGCACCAACAGCAGACTTTCTCATTAGTGAGGGCTTCTTTTTTTTATTATTATTATTTTCTCCAGAACTCTACTTTTGTTACAGGGAGAGATTTCTCGGGTCTCTGTGCAGAATCCTCGCTGTGTCAAATTATCCAAGAAGGCAGAATATATTTCCATATATTGGTGGTCAAATCTGCTGCTCTGCTCTGCTTGTTAGTGGCACTTTGAACCCGTAGGAGTGCTATGTTTTCCTTTTCATGGGAACGAGGAGCAGTTTCCTCCGCTCAGAAAGATGTGCCGGGGAGTTTTAGATCCAGCTTGCAAAGGTGTGTGGCTATGCATCTAAACCGGAAAGAACATGTTTGCATTTTGAAATGCCAGAAGATTATCTGCTAATATTCAGAGCCATCAGTGTCGTTTAGGAGTGGTTTTGGGATGATGCGACGCGTCAGAATGTTCGCAAACATCACTGTCTGCAGATGGACAGCGTTGGCAGCAAAATATTGAGAATTGTGGGGGGTTTCGAGGACAACAAAATAGTGGCCATTTTAAATTAAATCACCTTCGGTTAAGTCCAGGAGCCACCAGTAAGTCCTGTTTGACTTCATCCCAGTCAACCAGTTACACCTACGCAACCAAAGAGTGAGTGGGATCATTCTCTTATCCAGGCCGGACTATGGCCGACGAAGCACGATCTTCCCAGGTCCGGATCTGAGGCTTAGTTTTCATGTCAAAGATTTGAGCAATCCATCCATTTCTGACATTGACCACTTGTTAGAAAATGTGGCTTCTCAGCAGGGGTTTCATTTCTCCTGTTGGAGAGTCATTCATTCACAGGAGGCCCCATCTGCAATCTGAAGTGGCAGGGCTCAAATACAGATTGTAGCAAGCACTGCTCATCCATCAAGGACTGTGGGGCTGAAGCTGATGGATGGCACTGCCCTTGTTCTGCCGGATGACCTTGACGCTAATTCTGCAAGTAAAACTTTGGGTGTCGTTCTTACAACCTTGCATGCTGCCTTTTGGTTTGAGTGACTGGGAAAGGCATTTTCTGCCCTAAGGTGACCGTCAGTCCATCCAGCACTATCCAATTATTCCAACTCTGAGTTCAAAGACAGCCCTGCCTCTCAGCCGTGCATTTCTTCCCCTCTCTTTGTCAAAAAGCAAAGTGGCGTTAGTTTGCTGTTGATTTGCTCGCAACTGTAAGTAATATAACATTTTTATTCTTTCTCTTACTAATGTCTCAGGGTGAGTTACTGAGACTCTTAATGAGAAAGGCTTAGACTCTCAGGGGAAATTGAGGCCATATTCCTCTCTGTGGAACTCTGTACTTCTATTGTGTGGCAAAAGTTATTTTACTAGCAATTCAAATTTTGCAAGTACTTTAACCAATCTCAATTCATCCTGGTTCATAAAAGCTGTAGCACAGGTGCTGCTGCTGCCCTCCCCTGGCTCAATCAGCCACTCACCAGGCCCAGCATGCTTACTTGCTCCACCTCCTCGGCTGATCTTCCACTCCAGGCAACAGCTCAGGCTTCTCCGCTGTGCCCTCCCGGCTGATCTCCCACTCAGACAAAAGGGTGTGGCAGGAGTCTGTGGTCTTGCTCATCACTTGGAGATTAGCCAAGGAGGTGGGGAAAGCAGGCAAGATGGTCCAGGTGAGTGGCTGATCAGCCTAAGGGGCAGGGGAGGGAAGCAGCAGCACCTGTGCTGCTGACTTTACAAACTGGGATGAACCGGTTCGTGCCCATCTCAAGAAGACATTCATTTTTCTAGTGTGGGTCCATTCACCATGAAGGCGAAAAGCATCAGGGTCACAAAATAAAAGCATGTGTGGCTTCTCAAGGGGCGAGAGACCCTCCCTCTTCCTCCACGTTTCACAGGCCACCAGATTTGATGTCTCACCGCACAGAGAAGGTGAGACATTGGCTGCTTAATGAGAGGGAAATAAAATGACTCCTTTGGACGGAGCACTTTGTCCTCATTAGGGCGCAGTGACAGAAAGATGCAGCACACATTTCCTGCTTGTTTTGACCCAAACGGCTCTTTCATTTTGTTTTATTTTAACAGCCGAGGCAGTAAAGCACTTCCTCTTATCTAATAATTAGCGGTGCCTCATTAGAGCTTAATGGAACATGGCAGGCCCCGGAGTCAGTAGTCATCGCTCATCAGAAATGAGAGATCAACCCATATGGTCATGCCAGCAAACAGAAAGATCAAGGATCATCTCCCACCCCATGCATGCGTAACCTCTTGCAGGAATTTCCTTGTTTGGCTATTCTGGGTTATTTCGGGGGGGGGGGGGCTGAATTACAAATAGAAATGTTTCTGGCCCAGGAGGCATCACATCAGGTTCCAATTCACCGGGCTACTAGAAAAATAACAGAAAGGCACTGCACTTTATTTGGATGGCTGATCTCCCGATCCAAGGCAAGCGCCTTTGACTGTTGCAAGTGCTCTTGAACATTGCTGGAGAAAGCCATCCCTTTGCGGAACTCATAACAACTTGTGGGTTCCTGCCACCTGCCTGACGCCTGTTTGGGAAATAAAGAGCACCATGGAATGGAAACAAGGAAGAGGCAACAAGTGATTAAACAGCCAGAGGGACCACATCAATGGACTGGAAACCAAACCCTGATCGACTGAAAGACCTGGGCACATTCAGCCTTGAGAAAAGAAGACAGAGGGGAGATAGAAGAACCCTTTTAATAGACTGTCATCCAGAAGAGGGGCAGGATCTGTTCTCTGCGGTTCTAAAGTTCTTGTTCTTGTTTAGTTTGGAGGGCTTTCTGGCACTAGACCTTTTCCTTTAGCAGGTCAAGAAGGTGGACCGTGTGGAAGCTTGGACGGGCACAACAGGGGCTGTACTGAGTCTGACAGGCTCGGACGACCAAGGAAAAGTGGAGGAATTCTCCCATGTACTCAAGGAAGCTCTTCCTGGACCTTCTGAAGATAATGCATCTAAACGTTGGGAACATTTTAAGAATGTTGTTTATAACACTGCTTTATCAGTATTCGGCAAGGAGACTCGAAAGACAGCAGATTGGTTTGAAGCCCACTCAGAAGAGCTGATGCCAGCTATTGAGGAAAAGAGGAGAGCCTTGACTGCATGTAAAGCTTGTCCCAGCGAGCACAACCTACAGGCCCTGCGAGCTGTTCGTAACAAAGTCCAGCAGACTGCCAGGAAATGTGCTAACAATTACTGGCTGCAATTGTGTTCTCGGATTCAGATGGCAGCTGATACAGGTAACATCAAGGGGATGTATGACGGAATTAAACAGGCCTTAGGGCCAATACATAAGAAAACTGCACCCTTAAAGACTGTTTCAGGTGAGATCATCCAGGATCGTGAGCAGCAGATGGCACGCTGGGTGCAGCACTACTCTGAACTATATTCCAGAGAAAACACAATAACCGAAGAAGTCTTAAATAATATTGAGTGCTTGTCTGTCTTGGAGGAGCTTGACAATGAACCAACACTAAAAGAACTAAATGTAGCTCTAGATTCACTTGCCTCTGGCAAGGCACCTGGAAAAGGTAACATCCCTGCTAAAGTTCTGAAGTGCTGCAAAGAGATAATTGCCACTGAACTGTACGAAATCCTCTGCCTTTCTGGAGGGAACGGGGAGTACCACAGGATATGAAGGACGCTAATATTGTTACACTTTATAAGAACAAAGGTGACAGGAGTGACTGCAACAACTATTGTGGTATCTCTCTTCTTAGTGTTGTCAGGAAGCTGTTTGCACGTGTTACACTGAAGAGTTGGGGGTCCCAAACATCTGGAGTGCCAAAGGTTTGTCACCACTGCCCTAGGGGATCTCCATTGCAGATGTTGTATCTATCATAGGATGGGTTTAATGGGCTTACCCTGCTGGACCATGAAAGACCCATGCTGGACTTAGTTCAGAGGAAGCACACAATGACCAGGGCAGAACCCGTTCTTCAGTTAGGCGGGAGGCAGTGGCCATGAATCCCCTCTGCAAGGGGTTTCTGAGTAAACATGCCTGGGGGCTGCCAGACTCCAGTCAACCAGGTCCATTTGGTAGCATGGTGGCAACAGATACCAATATACTGTACATCTGGACTGGCTGGAGAAGATGGTTGCCAACTGACTACCATCGGCAGGCTCCAGCACCTTTAAAGAGAACTACCCTTCACATCCATTTGGGAGCTTGCAGGTTGAGCGGTAAGCAAAGCAAAAAAGTGTTCTGCTACGAACTGCTCCCTATATTGCTACTTTATGGAGTTCATTTCAGTTCTGCCTTTCTTTCAAGCCGGTGTGTGTGTGTGTGTGTGTGTGTGTGTGTGTGTGTGTTAATTTCTTGTCAGTGGCAGCAGCCATGAGACTCCTGCCTACAACAGCCCTTATGAGGTGGGTCAGACTGAGACGGCACGGCTGGTCCAAGCTAGCTCCCACCCACCCACCCAAGTTTCATGGCCCAATGGCAATTGGAACCCAGATCTTTGTGAGGCCTAACGGCCACATGCTAACTGCTATACCACACTGCCTCTCAACCGGGGTAGGGGTGGGGAGGGCTGTGCTAAGTGGATTTCAGAAACACCCAGAGGGATTTACACTGCCAGGGCAAGCTAGGAAGATGAATAGATAGACGGCTACATCTGAAAGAAAGTGGCACTGGGTGGAGGATGGATTTCTCTGAAATGTGCTGTTGGGGGAGACCTTGATGGACAAGCTGGAAGGCCAGAAAGACAGACCCGTGGGTGCTAGAGCAAATCAAGCAAGTCTTTCAGGTGGCAAAAAGATTGAAAATGAGAGTGTCCGATTTGGGGCACCTTGTGAGACGGCGGGATTCCCTGGAAAGGACCACCGTGCTGGGAAAGATGGAAGGAAGCAGGAGAAGAGGAAGACCCCAATGTAAGATGGAGTCACTCTATAAAGGAAGCCACATGTTGGGGTTTACAAGAGCATGGCACTTCAGGACAGACTATTTCAGAGATTGCTTATTCATGGGGGTCACCATAATCTGGAAGTGATGCGACCACACATGACCGCCGGAATTTGAACCTCACATGCTGAGGATCAAAGGCCAAGTCACAGCTTCCCTGGGAGCCCGTCGGGTGTTGCACCAACCACGCCAATAACCCAGTGTCAAAATGGTACAAACCTACACTTTATTGGCAATGAGGTCCATACAGGGAGAAAACGCGTTTGGCAAGCATGTGTCCTTAAAAACCGCTTCTAGCAGCCCAGAAGAATTTCACTCTGGATCCACTCAGCTACTTTCCTAATTTGGTTCTTCAAAGTAAACCAAAACTGCAGGAAAAAAAAGAGTCAACTTTAAAATGCTTCAGCATGCCGTGCGGTAGAATCCTCCAGAAGCTGCGGAGAGGTGCTCTTGAGTGGTGTCCATAAGCAGAGGTTGCATCACAACCGGTCCGAAAAGTGACATGCAACTTTTTGGGTGTGGGTGTGTGTGTAGAGGGAGACAACCTGATAGATTCCTGTCCTGTGCCAAGTTTTGAAACCCAACTAGATCTGGAGGGAATCAGTGGTCCTTCTGGATCTAGTGGAAGAAGCCTGCCAGGGCAGGAGCGCTTCGTCCTACTTGAATTGTCTTTCCAAATAGCTAAAATCGATAGCCCAGTCTTTGAAGCCATCACTTAAATGACTCCAGAGGCGCGGCGTGTCTGGCCAAAATTAAGAATTCGCAACGTGTTTGTCGTAAGGGTGCAAGGCAAAGCCTTTCAGGCATAGCTGTGTCATTCAAGGTCAAAGAATAAGAGGCAAGGATCGAGGCCCAGGAATATGCCCCATCATCTCCATTCCTGGGATTGATAATGGGGTGGTCCCAAACGGATGACTTGGCCACCACTTTCCCATCCTAGAAGGCACTGACTCGGGGGGACAGTGGGCGGGATTCCGATTTCATTGATGGTCTCCTTCCTGGGATTGCTCCTGGGTAGAATCAGTTGCCACGGAGGGTGTAGAGGTGGCAGGGGTGGCAGGGGTGGCAGGGGTGGCAGGGGTGGCAGCGGTGGCAGGGGTGGCAGCGGCAGCGGTGACGGCGGTGGCAGTGGCTGCCAGAGTGGTGGCAGCGGCCGTGGCGTCGGCGGCAGCGGCGGGATCAGGGCGTTCCAGCTGGCCCAACTGCAGCTGCTCATTCAGGATTCTCACCGGCTCCTGAAGCCTCAGCTGGTTGCGTAAACACAAAATGGCACGGCAAGCGATGCAGATGAAAGCGAGGGCTGCCCCGACGAGCAGGAAAATGGCGACGAAATGCGCCCAACCTAAAACATCAAAGGAGAGGTCCGTGGTTAAGATCAAGCACGTCCCGAGAGAGCCTGAGCCTTCACCACCCCATCGGAAACCAAAACGTTGTGAGGAGAAGGGAAAAGGAGAAATCATTTGTGCAGGTTTTTAAAGGTAGAATTGCTCACAACTTAGAACAATGGTTCCCAACGTTGGGTGCCCAAATGTTCTTGGACTCGGACTCCCAGAAGCCATCACGACTAGGTATGCTGACTATTGGGAGTTATGGTTTGAGAACATTTGTAGAGCTAAGGATGGGAACCACGGCTCTAAAAGGTCTCTTGAATGTACTTTGGTGGTTCTCAACCTTGGCTCAGGTGTTTCTTGGACTGCAGTTCCCAGAAGTCTTCACTATTGCCTGCTCTGGCCAAGATTTCTGGGAGTTGTAGTCAAAGAACATTGGGGCGCCTGAGGTTGGGAACCACTGGTGTAGATCCTCAGCAAAGTGGAAAGAGAGTGCAGCATAGCGGTGGCAGCACAAATGGGCCAAGGACAGCCCTCCAGATGCTGCTGGACTACATATCCCAGCTTTTCCTCATCAGTGACCAGGCTCAGTAGGGATTATGGGCATTGTAGTCACATTTTGCTCATTGTCATCAAATGGCAGCCAAATTTTTACCCATAGGGAATGAGATGTGAGAGAGCCAGGTGGGAGTCTCCAATGAAACTCAAAAGCCAGTGCCGGTGGCAACCTCTCCCATCCTAGCCCTACCTCAGAGGGCTGTTGTAAGGAAGAAGTAGGGAGAAAGGCAGCCCTGAGACACAGCCTGGAGAGGACAGCCTTAGATCACCAGGGAGAGAATAAACAAACAGAAGATTCACCCTGCACCTCTGGTAGGGGAGGAGGGTCATGTTTTTGTGGCCAAAATCCCCCCTCCTAACAAGTACCCTGCAGCTGACGGTGGATGATGGAATTTGCCCACCTGATTCTGCATCCAACAGCTGGGGGCTGCTGGCCGTCGGGCCGTTGTTCAACGTGGTCCTCAGTGCCCCAACAGTGGACCATCCTCCTTGGGCCAACGTGGTGGTGGGCCGTTCCGACGGACAAGGGGGCGTCCAGCCAGCCCCTTGCAAGCACTCCTTAGCGCCTGGTCCTTCCTGCTCAGCTGGGGAGACGCTGCTCGAGTTCTCCGCCCCGTCCAGCCCACGGGATCCCCCCACCCTCTTCTCCAGCCTCAGAAGAACCAAGAGGAGTGCCAGGACGCAGGGCAGATTGAGTCCCATGCTGCAAACCACGAAACGGAAAACCTTCTTCACCTCCACTCTTCTCCTCTTCAACTCTCTTTGGGGGTAGCTTTTAAAGGAAAGGCCTTCTCTTCCAGGAACCCAGATACCCTGCCTAGAAGAAAACTCCCCCTTGATGAGGTTCTGGACCACAATTTGTTTCAGCTGGTTTGGTCCCCATCCCCACCCCCACCCACCCACCAGGGATCCTGGAAGGCATCCTTAGCTCTCCGGCTAGGAACGGGCCAGAGGGCTGGAAAGCATAATGGTCGGAGCTGGGTGTGGGAAGCTTGGGTGAACCACACAACACTTGCTGGGTGAGACATTCGTTTCAAGAAAATTCTAGCTTGGACAATCATGGATATTCCAAAAGTTTACTTTCTTTACTCTGTTAGGAACATCCTCAGCTCCACAAGGATAATGGAATTGTTTCATTTAAAAAGCCTGAAGGAAATTTTTAGTGGGAAAATATGCTTTCCTGTGGCTGCCCCAGGTGATCTTAGACCTCTCTCTCTCTCTCTCTCTCTCTCTCTCTCTCTCTCTCTCTCTCTCTCTCTCTCTCTCTCTCTCTCTCTCTGCCCTGGCTTGCCTCACAGGACTGTTGTGCCAATAAATTAGGGCTTACTCAGAAGGAAATCCTCACCCTTTTGCAATGCTGGGATTGGATCCATGGTTTCTTCAAAAGGAACCATTTAGTGAAGGCAGTTTTACTCCCAAGTGAAACTGCATTGGCCATTTAGCAGCTGGTTCTGTTAGTTTTCAAAACCATCGCCCTATTGATTTGCTTCCTATTTGTTTTACATTATTTTAATCCCCCCCTTTTCTCCTTAAAAAGGACCCAAAGCAGCTTACATTCTTGAAATACACTTTCCTAAAAGAGTGTGCCTTGACTGTAGTAATACAGTGGACCCTTGTATAACAAGTGGTTCTTTAACAGAAAATCCCCTTAAAGGAAAAAAAAGTTCCAGAGATAGGGGGAAATTGCTTAACAGAATTGCCTATGGGGCAAATCCGTACAATAGAAAAACAGTCACCATTAGGGATTAATCCATTTTCAATGCATTCCTATGGGAAATTTGTACAAAGGAAAATTTGCTTAACAGAATTTCATTTGGAACGAATAAATTCCTTTATACAAGGTAACACTGCACTATCACACCTAAAGCTTTGATGGTAAATTAAGGCCAAGGAGTATATTAGGTTGATTTGTTAGCAGCCTGTGTAGAACAGGATTGAATAAGGAGAAGCCTTATAAGGAGGAGAAAAAACAGGGAGATTCTTAGCAAATCAAATCAGAATCCTCTCCCTAATCAGGAGAGGATTCTTCAGGTGTCCGTGACTTGTAGCTGTTTCCCTCCCCAAGGGTCCTGTTGGGTGAAGATGATGGGATTTGGAGTCCAGGGACATCTCGAAGGGAACAGGCCCCTTCCTCCCCTCTCACAACTGTGGTCTGTGGTACAGTCCCTCTCTCATCCCCAACACAAGCAAGATACTCCCTTCTGTTTGTATAGGGTTTGCAGGTACGAATAACCATCATGTGCTGTCAATCTGATTTCCTATTATAGCTACCTTTCCAGAGGGATCTGGGTATAAAGACGCAGGGTCACAGGGGAGATTTGACCTCCCAACCCCAGGCTCCACAGACTGGGCGGGGGGGGCACCCTATGAATTATCCAGACAACTGGGGAATTTTATGTATTGGTTCCTTTCAGTTGGCTACAATGTGTGATTTTCCTCATCTATGTATTTTGCCCTTAGCGTGCTTCTGTTTTAAATGGTAGATCACTGGATGCTAACTACGGGTTTTATTTGCTGGTCATGATTGCTGAAGCATGCACCTGAGACAAGTCTTCAGTCAAGTCAAAACAGGAACGAGGCATGGATTCTCATTTACCTCAAACTTCCTCCCCAGCGGCAGCTTAAGAAAAAAATTAGGAACAAACCACTCCAGGGAACCAGTTTAAAAGAAACCACAGACACGAAACCTTTATTGATTATTTGATGGATTCAGACAGAAACATACATTTTGATTAAAATCTGGATTTTTTAAAAAAACAGCCCTTGCATTGCAGAAACATTTAAATAGAGGAGTCACACACACAGTTGCTTTCTGATTATACACCAGAAAGGTCACAGAATGAATATCCCAGCTCTAGAAATTTTAGGATAACTTCCCCCAGCATGCTATGCAGAGATGTGCTTCAGCTGTTTGTCAACATTTAGTTTAAAAAAAAAAACACCACACAATTATTCAAAAGGGAGACAACCTCAAAAATATTCCCACCACCTGAAACTAAAAGATAACAAGAAGCTGCGGTATTTGCTTTGCTGTTCCACAGGGCAGCTCATCCATGCATTATCATTTGTAAGGCAGTTTTCAGAAGTCTGTTTTTTTTTAAGAAGGACAGCCATCATGCTAGGACTGGTCAGTGGTCTGGACTTTGCTAAGTTTGGACAACCTTGTGATATCCATGTCATCTTCCGCTCTGATAAGCAGCTTGCCCATAATACTAATAATCCTACTTACAAACACACTCCTCTGCTCTAGAACTACATGACTCTGAGGGGTCCTCGCACAACACTCTTGTAGCAAAGTTGTTACAACTTCGATTGCCATGCCTTGCTCCTGCAAAATTCTGGGGTTTATAATTTGACAAGGGACTCTTTGCTACAGCGCTACAGTGCTACAGCGCATTCCCCTGATATACAGCAAAGAATTCCAGGCCACCAACCACCAACCTCAGAGTTCTGTAGGGCAGTGCCATAACATTTTCTTAACAGAACATCCCTGAACAGTCATCTTTGGAGGCTGTCTGTCTTAATTTCTTTAATTATTTCGAGACCAAAAGTATCCTACACTGCCAGCTCAAGGTGGAACGAGCAAAGATCGGGAACACTTGAAATCCGCAGGTGACATGCTGTTTGTATGTGAATCCAACTTAAGAGGAGAAACTTGTGGGGTAGGTTGGGGTGTGGGGTGGGGAAACAATTTGTTTCCTTCCCGTGAACTGACAGGGATGTGTAGGGTGGAAACCTCGGTGCTGATGCTGCCACACTAGTGTTTTGTCTGCAAATAAACGAAGTTTTAAAAAGAAGTGAAATGAAATCAAGCCTAAAAAGAAGTGAAAAAAAATTAATCAACCCTTATTAAAAGCAGAATCACTCCATAAAAATTCGATTTCTAAAAGGTTGCGGCAATGGAGCACACGTATCTGTGGTTGGGCAATTCTCTATTAGCGGACAAACTCCAGTTACTTATTCAGATGATGATGATTCGGCTTCCATGGCTGGCTCCAGGTCTGGATCTTCAACCATAGTTGGAGATGGGTTGACGGCAAGATAATTTGTCTCCCTCTGAAGGGTTTCAGAGGACGGGTGTCTGGGTTGCTCACCTAAGGGTTTGTCCAAGCAAGGGAGTTTCTCACAGCTTCCCTGGAGATTTTCGACACTTGGAGATCGTGCTTTAGTGTCTAAAGCAGACTCCGGCCAGTGAGGGACCTCCGTGGTGGTGGGCTTTGGAGGAAGGTCGTTGTCGTCATCCGACTGTGGAGAAACCTGGACCATTTCCAGCCCTGGCGGTTCTTCAGCTGGGCGTCTCAGCCACTCATTAATGAATCGCTGGTTCAAATAATGTTGAACCAGCCAGTATGCGCCTCCGATGGAGCCAGCCGTGAAAAGGGCAAGAAGAGCGAATGGGACATAGCTGGTTTGAACTGGGGAAAAAAACAGAAAGAGACAAGATGGATCTTGTCAGGGACACCTCGGAAAACCTGATTTCTTTGGAAATAAGTCCAAAATGAGAAGTGACCAATAAACTCCCTGCTCCCTCAAGAAAGCTGTTGGAAAACCACATTTGAGATTGGCCTGGAATTGGAATGGCAAATTTGGAAAACCCACCACTTACCCATCCATGGATAAAGGGGACAGGTAGCCATCTTAAAGTGGCCTTCAGAAGGGGGATTTCTGTAATTAGGGATAGGGTTTTTTTTTTGATTTCTTGGACTACGTAGCCCATCACTAGTGTGGTTCTCAACCTGTGGGTCCCCAGATGTTCCTGGACTACAACTCCCAGAAGCCTCCACCACTCACTGTGCTGGAAGGGGTTTATGGGAGTTGCAGTCCAGGAACATCTGGGGACCCTCAGGTTGAGAACCACTGGTCTAGGAGTTCTTCCTGACTTTACACCCACCTTACAGGCACTGAAGTGTGGCTCACCTGTGAGGCAAGGCCTAGACAGGAAGGCTTTGTGATGGATAATGGCTAGGAGCTTTCTTTCTAAACAGAGAGCTAGTCGGAGCTTAGCTTAGGCAAGTGTCAAAGTCTGGGGCCCTTTCCACCAGGCGAGCAACACTTGGGTGTCTGTAAAGTATGGGGCAAGTCAAGCAGAACACCCAGTATGGGGGGTTTATGAGATTTGTAGTATGAGAAATAAATAAATAAATAAATAAACACCATTCCTTCTTTTAAGAATGGGCTCTGCCAGTCTGCAGACAAGGAGAAATTTTGACCTCCAGATATTCTGGAGAACAGCAGCACTTGGGATGTTTGTTCCTCCCCTCCCCCCCCATTTTAGATTAAGTCTCCCATCATCCCCAGTCATCGTGAACAGCAGCCATGATGTCTGTGGGATTCTGGGTGTTTTGATCCACAACAAGAGACATTTCCCGCAGCCTTGGATTATTCCAAACACCCACTGGCCATTGGGGGGGGGGTGGGCATGCTACTTTAGGATGATGGAAACTGTAGTCTCCCTGGAAAGGGAAAAGAAAATATCACCACCCTGATATATCAAGAAGAAAACAGAATGACAGGGGAAGAGAAGAGGCTAGAAGGAGCAGGAGGTAGAAAGAAACCACCCCTGGGTTCAAATCTCCATAAAGCATTACAATGAAACTCACTGGGTGGACTGGGAGTCTGTCCTAGGCTGAACTTGTAACCTACCTCACAAGACTGTTGTTCTTGGGGGGGGGGGAAGGGATAGAAGACTCCACTGGGCCCCCTTGAGGTCTTAGAGGGAACAGCAAGCGAGAAATACGGCTGTCTTGACCCCTGCGCTTACCTTTCTCATTGAGGACAGCCAAGGTGGTAGAGGAGGTTGGGGTGGTGGCATTGGCCACAGTTGGCGGGGTGGTCACCCGCACAGGGCGGGCGGTGGGGATGGCCATCAGTTCTTTAAAGGTGAGGCCCTCGAAGACTCCACTGGTCAGGCAGGCCGTCTGGTTGAGCCGGAGGTCGTGCCAGGGGCAGCAGTAAGGTTGGAGGCAGGTCCCGCAGCAGAATTTCGAGATGCTAAAGTCGCTCTTCCCAGGGCAGCGGAAGGGCCCGAACCCTCTCCTCATGAGCCCAAACATCCAAGAGCGGCACATCTCGCTTTTGGCCCCCGGGTTGACCAGCGCCGAGAGAAGCAGCAGCAGCAGCCAGGCACTGGCCTGGGTTCTCTCCATGGCTGGAGGAGACGGCTGTCTTTCGTTCCCCTAAACCCCCACCCTCCCCGCCAGCAGCCAGGCATGTCCCAGGGGACAAGCCCTCCTGCTCAGCCCTTTATACCACATCGGGTCAACATCTCCCCACCCACCCCTGGCAAGGACAGCAACTCAGCTCAGCTGGCCTGGCCCCGATCCACAACTCTCCCTCCAGAACCCCCTTGTCCCTCTGATCGTTCCTCTGTTTGTTTATTTTCGGCACCCCCTTTCTCCTAAGTTTGGACCCAGAGCTGCTCACTACTAAATAAAGCAATACAGTCATACCTGGGGAGGGAGGGGGGCTCAGATTGAGGGTGTCCTCCTGGGTGTGGTTCAGTGCTGGTGGCTGCCTTTTTTTGCTGTGTTTACTCCAAAGTAAGCCCCGCCAGGGTGTTCAGTGGGAGGCCAGTCCTGCCATGGGGCTCTTCAGACCCATAGCCTGGCTTGATTTAAGGCAGTGGTTCTCAACCTGTGGGTCCCCAGATGTTCCTGGACTGCAAAGTCTTCATTAACTAGCTGAGCTGGAAGGGATTTCTGGAAGTTGCAGTCCAGGAACATCTGGGGACCCCACAGGTTGAGAACCACTGATTGAAGGGTTGCCTCGCCCGCAGTCTACAACCCATCGTCCTCTTTACTTGGAAGTCAGTCTCCGCTTGCTAGCGGGGAGATGGGGATGTGGGGCTAGCCAGGATGAAGGCAAACTCAAACCCAGGGGGCCAAGGTCTGTGTCTTTTAAAGTTTGGGTCTCTGCAAGAACCACGTGAAGCTTTCTTTAGCCGCAATCTAACTACCCACTTGCTATGAGCTGCGCATGGAACTGGCCTTAAAGGGGAAGCTGTAGGGACACCTGGAAGAGTTGTGATCCTGTAACCATGGCCTCCCCCCAAAAAACGGGGGTCTAGCTGGATTGATCTAGGACCACCAGAACAATTTCTCCTTGTGGCACCAGGTCCCTGCAGCACCAGGTGCTCCATCTATGTAAGAGAGCCTTCAAGGCCAAGAGGTACCTCAACAAACCACCACCACCACCACCACCACCACCACCACCACCACCACCACCACCACCGACATCTGGGTGGATTTCAGCTGGTCGCTGCAGAGCAGGAAAGGCTCTGGAATTGGGGGGGGGGGCTACCTGACTCCTCTGGTCCTCCCTGATTCAAAGCCTCTGGTGTCTCAACTTTGAATGCCCAGAACTCATTAAGCCTGAACAGGGCACAGTAATCATTTTTCATAGTTTTCCAGATGGAGAATACTCAGAAGTGGTTGACCACGCCCTTCTACTGGGGGCTGCCCTGGCACTGTACAGATTGCCCAAGGCCACCCAGGCTGGCTCTTCTCCCTGGAGGCAGCACACGGGAAATCTCCAGTCAGTTCGAATGCACTAGATCAGGCATGTCCAAACTTCAGCCCTCCAGATGTTTTGGAACACCACTGCCAGAATTCCAAGCCTGTATTTCCAAAGGACTGTGGACGTGGTGGTCCAAAACATCTGGAGGGCCAAAGTTTGGACATGCCTGTACTAGATAGTACCGGGGAAATAAATAGCAGTATTCCAAAACCCCATCCTATTCATTTTCTTATTGTTTTTAGGTGGCATCTGCCTTAGCTTCCTCTCTCTCTCTCTCTCTCTCTCTCTCTCTCTCTCTCTCTGTGTGTGTGTGTGTGTGTGTGTATGTGTATGAGTGCAAAACTCACACTCATGCCTCATGTTGGGGAAGGCAGGTGTTGAGGCCACTTGCTCTACATCTTAAATTGTTAATTATGGGTTCCTGTGTGTATGCCTCCCCCTTGAAATCCTCCCAGGTGGGTTAGAAAGGATCTCCAAGGGGTTTCTAAACCTGTTCTCTTGAACATTTGATCATTGTATCTCTCAGCTTTCAGCGAATTGCTGGCTCTCAAGGCACACGACTCCCCACCCACAGCCCTTTATTCCGATGCCAACCCTATAAGGTAGTTCAGGCAAGGAGTCAGCAGCCTATTCAGCATCACTGGTTTTAGTCTGACAGTTCATCAGAGTCTCTGACTCCAACACATATCTGCAAACTCCCCAGACTAACAATCTTAACTGCAGCAGGAGCAGAAACAGCTGCTCACCCCATGAATAAATCATTTCATCACTAACTCCTCAATAGCTCAGGGAGTTAAGAGTTCAATTCCTCACTGTGCTTCTACAACGGGGGCTGGACTTGAAGAGCTACAGCAGGGGTGTCCAAACCTTTTGCAAGGAGGGCCCAATTTGGTGAGGTGAAAATGTGTGGGGGAGGACCATTCAGCTGCATTTGGCCCCCAGGCCAGACTTTGGCCCTTTCCACCAGGCGAGCAACACTTGGGTGTCTGTAAAGTATGGGCAAATCAAGCAGAACACCCAGCATGGGGGTTTATGAGATTTGTAGTATAAGAAATAAATAAAAACCATTCCTTCTTTTAAGAATGGGCTCTGCTAGTCTGCAGAGGAGGAGAAATGTTGACCTCCAGATATTCTGGAGAACAGCAGCACTTGGGATGTTTGTTCCTCCCCCCCCCATTTTAGATTAAGTCTCCCATCATCCCCAGTCATCGTGAGCAGCAGCCATGATGTCCCTGGGATTCTGGCCGTTTTGATCCACAACCTCTCCTCCAAGCCTCTAGGACAGTGGTTCTCAAACTGTGGGTCCCCAGATGTTCCTGGACTGCAACTCCCAGAAGTCTTCATCACTAGCTGAACTTGCTCGGATTTCTGGGAGTTGCAGTCCAGGAACATCTGGGGATCCACAGGCTGAGAACCACTGCTCTAGGACATGCAATGAGGTGGGGAGGATGCTACAGCAACAGAGACAGGGGCAGGTAGGCTGGGCAGGTGGTTGGGGTGACAGACGGAGGCAGGGAGGGCAGACAAACCATAAAACTGCAAGCTGACATCTCCATTCAGCATGGGGAGGGGTCAACTGGTGGGGAGGAATGACAGGCTGAGCCGGCAGGGAGAAGAGGCTGCGGGCTGCTCGGAATTTGAAAATGGGCTGCATTTGTCCCCCAGGCCGGACTTTGGACATGCCTGATCTGCAGAGACCCTTCCACCTCTACCGTTCTAAGATTATTATTGTCATCATGAGCGATGTGTGGAATCGTGGACTGAATCCAGCCTGCTGGTGCAGATCACATCCTTTCCCTATTATTCCCATCCAAGAAAAGGTTGGTTTCAGCCTTTGAGGGGAAGGAACTCCCCTGAAATGGCAATAACAGAATCATGGCTAAATGAACATTCTCAACGAGCCAATAACAGAATCTTTATTGAGACATCTTTATAGTTTGGTGAGCAGATTGGAAACCATGCCATGGTCTTGTGTCTGTGTTAAGAACAGCGTCCTGGACCTCAGGACTGTTTCCATTTGCCAGGGACCACGCAGTGTGGTTCGGCCTCTTAATCGACAAAAGAGGGTACACAACGATGCTGATGCTTGTGGATTACCATCGAAAGCACCGCAAACAGTTATTTCGAGGTGAGACAGAGGGTCTCAAGTCAGAGTGGGCACAAAAACACAACTTGGTAAACATTTGCTAAGCTAAAATACTTCCCCCTCAACCCAACCCTCACCTCAAAGGTGTGGGGGTTACAAGGCAAGGTCAACCTAAGCATTTCATGTCATGTTCCTAGAGTCCTCTGACCTATGTCTCTGTTGGCGACGTGCAAGGGGTCCATTTCAGGGACAGCTGTTTCGTTTCCCCCCCTTTGCTGCTCTCCCAGTTGAACTTTGACTGGAAGTGTCCACTCTCCCTCTTAAAATGACACCGTGGTTGTGTGCCATGCCTTTGGATGCAAGTCGGGCTTCCTTCTGCCCCTGCGGGTGTTTTCAATGAGCTTGAGAAAGGGGCTGTGGGTGGCAACCCCCCCCCCCCAGTTTCACAGTTTAGGGGCCAAACAAGAAAAAGGTATCAGTAGATTGGGGTGTCCCTGTGGAAGGCAATCAGGGGGCTCCTCTACCCTTAATAATTCAGCAGACGCTTTACAACTTGCGCTTGCTGGAATGATTTCTTCTAAGCAGCTATTAAAAGTACAGGGGTCATATATTTTATTTCATGGGGCCCCCTCCTGCTGTTCCAGATTAAGCCCGTTTTCTACCAATTGCTGCAGAAGAAGGACTGATGTAAAATATAACAGCTTCATTAACCCCACTTAAAAAGGGGGGGACATGGTGGTCCGATCCACATCAACACAGCAGGCTGAACCTCCCCTCCAAGATTTAGTGACTCTAAAGAGCAGTTCCCAACCTTGGCTAGCCAAAGTGTTCTTGGACTGCCACTCCCAGAAGCCTTCACCGCTAGAGGTGTTGGCCAGGGCTTCTGGGAGTCGTAGTCCATTTGGGGGGACCCGAGGTTGGGAGGCACTGCTCTTAAAGGCATGGAGCAGGAGGTGCTAAGGACACTTAGCAGAGTGGGCCCAGAGGTGGGTGACTTTGTGGCTGGACTGCCTCTCCCATCAGCTCTGGGCTGCAGGCTAGTGGGTGATGGTAGCTACAGGCCAGCCAAACCTGGGATGGGATGGGGGGTGAGGGCAGCAGGTTGCCCACCCCAGCAAACAGGACACATGGGGGGAAATGACAACATCTTGTTTGGAGGGGGTTTGGGGGAATGTCCATTACAGCATTTAAAAGAACAGTCGGCTTAAGTGACACCTGTGGTTAAAAGCACAGCCCTGAAGGAGAGGGTGGCTTCCTTCATCCTCAAAAGCAAATCTAACTTGATCCAGATTGGAGCGCCCTCCTTTAGTGTAAACGGGACATGGCACTTCTTCCTCTCCCTAGGCGGAGTCCTCAGATTTCCACAGTGGTGGCATCCGACACAGATTTGCTCTCGGTTCTCTCCCGCAAGCTTCCTGAAGGCAAAGCATCCTCTTGGCCCATGGCAGAGTCAAGGAGAGAGGTTGTTTTCCCCCACAGGAGACAAGTGCTGGCCATCAGCAGATTGCCAGGTTGAGTGTGCGTGTGCGACTGCACCGTAGCCTTGTGGGCGAAGGAGAGGGTCCATCTTCCTCATCCGGTATTGCTCAGGCTCCTGGAGGCTTGCTGTCAAGGGCCACCTCCCAGAGACTAAGCAGAAGCAGCAGCAACCAAAGGTGGCCAGAAGAAACAGGACAAAAAGCATAATGTCGCCCCAGTACACTAGAAGTGGTGGGGGGTGGGGGTGGGAGAGAGAAAAAAGACAGCAGGGAAAGAGTCAGTCATTTAACTCATTAGTAACAAGTTGTTATTAGTATCTTTTATGTTGTAAACTGCCCGGAGTTCCTTCGGGAAGACGGGCGGTATATAAGCTTAATAAATAAATAAATAAATAAATAAATAAATAAATAAATAAATAAAT